>JAUKPT010002938.1:0-12624 GCA_032273505.1 Nanomia bijuga
AGTTTCATTTTCCAGGACTTTCCAGGACTTAGACAAATTATGCCTGTTTTTCCAGGACTTTCCAGGACCAAATGTTTTTCCCAGGAACTGACCACCCTGCTTTTAGCATTAATGCAAGACATATGGGTGTGTCCAAAAAAGCTCCCAATAAAGTACCAATATGCAGAGTATCCTCTCTATGTATCCCCTTCTTTTTTAAAGCTTAGGGGATAGTTACAAAATTAAGGAAAATTTGCCATTTGATTGGTTGAAAATTACATCATGAAGATTTTGATTGTTTCAATTCCAAAATGGCGTCATTTGATATTTTGTTAAAACTGAAAATGCTAATTCCAATTCTGAAGAAACCAATCGAAATGAGACAACAAATTTATCTATAATTTGTACACCATCCCTTGCAGAGTCGAAAAGCAGAAGTTTATGTATTTTCTTATAGTGAACAAATTCAGAGAGCTTGGAAAAGTATGTCTGAGATTATGATTTTATATCAAGAAATATAATTTGTAGGGAAAAGTTTTTCTTCTTTTAATAGCACTTAAAAATCTCATAATCGCTAGTGAATAATTTACCCAAGTTTAGCATATTTTTATACTTCAAATATCAAAGTTTACTTTTCTGACATTCTGAAACAGGGTTATGAGAAAACATAGCAAAAAATCACAACCGATCAAGATTTTGATTGGTTCAATTCTAAAAATGTTATCATTTGATATTTTGTTAAAACTGAAAATACCAATTCCAATTCTGAAGAAACCAACCGAAATCTTGATGACGTAACTTTCAACCAATCACGAGACAACAAATTTACCTATAATTTGTAGACAATCCCTTGTGTTACAAAAGAAGTCAGTTACCAAGACTTAAACTAGAAGCTCATGTAAAATTGATCAAATTTCGGTATTTATATAAAATAGCAAGGGGCACAAAGAGATTAATATTATGACACCATTTTTTTTTTAAGAACGTGAACTAAACATGTAATTTCAGACAGATAACTTCAGTATCTTATTTAAAAAAAGTAAAAACAAGAAGCATAGTATTTATCATTTTCATTTTTTATTTCTCTTATAATAAAAATCTTATTTTAACTTTTTTAATCAAGATATTATCCGGAAAGAATATTTCTATTCACTAACCCAAGGAATCGTCTGCCAATTATGGTTATATTTCCATTTGATTAGTTGACAATATATCATTAAGAATCTAATTGGTTGATCTTACCATTATTAATATTACCATTAATGTTTTGTTAAGACTAAAGTTCATGGTGAAATGCTAACTGTAATAAATTTCTCATTAAAACTCCTATACAAATTCTCCTATACAAATTGTCTGCGCCAGAAATCTCCGTCAAATACAGCATGGATTCCACAGTGGCAGTGATGCCATCAGAAAAATCTCAGAATGTCTGTAAAAAGAGAAAAGATAAAGGTTTTGATCTGCAGTATTTTTCGTCTAGTTTTTCAGATCTTTATATCAAAGAATCAAAATTAAGTACAGATCCCCTTTAAGTGAACCAATAAAAATCTTCAAGATGTAATTTTCAACCAATTGAAGTAGATATATACTAATTTGTAGACAATCCATAAAATGGACATGGAACATTTTTTTTAAGCTTTACAAACAGGATTACATATGGAATTACGAACTCAAACACTTAATCAGATAAAAGATGATTATAACATGTCTGATAGTTGACAAAATATTAAGTTAGAGTTCACATGAAAGGGCACATGACTGATAATCTTTCAACAATCGATATTAAACGAGAGAATTAGGTTAAAGTAAGACGAGACAAGATGACATGCAAACAAGACATGTCAACTAATGACAAGAAATGATGAATGACGAATTTAATGGGTTTTCCCAGATATTATATCATCCATTCCAGGGGAGAATTTGGAAAAAAGTGAAATAATGTTCGACACAATTGTGAGATCGGAGTTTTATACTTTTAGTTTAATCATATTGTAAACAACGATTGTAATTGGTGAAAATTCACCCTTTCGTAAAATCTTAACTTTTACAAGGTATAAATATGCCTCTGCAATCAAGTTTATAACAAATTTTAACAAATAGAGATCTAAGGAAACACAACAATGAAATCTCAATCAACTCAATAACTGTTCATGCATCACTTATCCAAAAATATCATTATTCCTGATGTTCTCTGCATTCACCAAAATTTTAGATTTTATGTTCTTTATTTTCAGCAAAAATTATTTCTAGAAAATGGTGAACGCACATTAATTTAATGTGTATCAGAAGTGGGGTAACACATTTTTCTTTCACTCAAGTTTGCCACTAAAATGTACATGCACCACTAACCTAGATGTTTGTCATTTTGATTTAGTACATGGCTGAAATATATTATTCCTGATACTCCCTCCTACATGCAACAATATACAAATATTTAATTAATTAATTCTTTTGTACCCTGCACCTACCCACACCCATAGGCGTACGGGACGTGGGGGCTGGGGGGGCTGCAGCCCCCAGTTCTCTCAAAATTTTGCTTTTTTCGGGCAACATGTGCTATTTTTTCGGGAAGAGTATAAAAAAATTAAAAAAATAAGTACGTGATTACATTTTACTTCAAAACGTTTCGGGACTTCGCCCCGAATTCCAATGATTTTAAGAGATGTATTTTTCGGGCAATATTTTCGAAGCCCCCCAAAAACATTTTACCCTGTATGCCTACACCCTTTCGGTTTACTTGACTAACTTGGATAATTGTGCAGCATGTTTGTTGAGGTGAACCAGAAAATGGGGAAATTTTACACATACCTGATCAGAACTCCATCATCTTTGCAACTGTCTGCATTTGTGTACCTTCTATCATTTGATTTTTTCTGTTTTTATTTTAATCTAAAATGAATACAAAATAATGTAAATAATCTAAATAATTAAGGATTTCACTATTTTTTGTTTGGCCGGTGAAAGCCTTATATCAATTGGTGAATGCTAAATCCCCCCCGGCAAAGATAGTAAGAAAAATATGGTTAAGAATCTTAAGCCAGCAAAAAAAAATCTTCTTATTGTTCACTGAGTCATATGAGCCCCTGAGTATCATAAACATACATGGTCAACCTTTTCGCTCCAATAATTTCAATTTCAATGTTATAGGCAATGAAGTGTGATTCTGCAGTCCATGAAATCCCTAAAATCAATTCCTGATCAACTCTTAAGAAACGAGCTAAAGTCGAATTAGGCTCAATAACAACATCGTCAAAATGTCATCAATATCTCATCAAAATATGTTTTTGCCATATTAGTGACAGCTTAGGGATTGTCTGCAAATTATCGATAAATTTTCCTTTTCATTGGTTGAAGATTACATCATCAAAAATCTGTTTGGTTGATCTCGAAATGTCATCATTTGATACTTTGTTTAAGTCAAAAATGATGATATAAATTGGACCAATCAGATTCTTGATGATGATACTTTGAACCAATTAAATAGCAAATTTTACCATAATTTGTAGACAACCCCAACAGTCATTATATTCCTAATAAAATTAAATTAAAGACTCATGGTTTAAAATAAGTAATGCAACCTAACACATGCAACTACTAGAACAAAAAGATTAATGTCAAAGCAATTAGGAGAAAAAAGTTATCTTAGATTTGGAAACTGTGTAGTGTGTACAGTTTTAACATTTCTAAAAAAAAAGCAAAAAATTATGCATAATGATTTGAAATTCTACTTTTAATCAGTTTGAAAGCTGAACTAACACATGATTTGTCACACATCAACATAAATTACATATCACACGCATATAACAACATAAATTAAAAAAACATTTTTTTTCAATACGTCTGCAAAAAATATATATATCTCCACAGGTCCATTCACATCTAGTTATGAAATTTTCAATGTTTTAAAATCTATATATAAATATTTGTAGTGTATAAAATAAACCATTCATAGTTTCTTTTAAAGACCCTTTCGCCGTTATTAAACATTCATACTAAGTGTAAACTATATAATAAAAAATTATAAATCAGAAATAAAAAAACATTTATATACAAGTATAAATGATAAGATGATAACAATAAAATGATAAGTGTTTTTTTAATTCATACCTGTCCTTACACATGTTTAAAAAATAATCATAGAAAAAAAATAGAAAAATATAGTCATATATATATATATATATATATATATATAATGGGATTTGAAATAAGTTATACGACAAGAAGTTTCCAGTTATTGAATATATATATAAAAGAAGTAGAAAACCAAGTTTCTTACTAATCTTTATTTATCTATAAACCCTCCTTCCGTTTTTTGACTTGAAATTCAGCTAACTTAGTTATCTTTTACCCTAACGACCTTTGTTTACAAATAGCAATTAAAACATTACATAAAAAAATAGAAGTTATATTTTATCATGAAGTGGGATAAAAAAAATTATTATCGAAAGCAATTGTTTTAAGTTGCAGGATCAAGATAAGAAAAACGTTTTTCTTTTTTTTTTCTTTTAGCTTTCCTTAATTGACATGATGTCATTTCTCGTTCCTATGTTAAAGCGATATATTAAGAACATGATGTATATGATAATAAGTATGTATTTATAGAGAAATGAATTGAATTTATGCTTCATGTGTATAAAATGCAAGTCAGACCACTAATTAATTATTTCAAGAAATATTTTCGAAATATTTTTCACCAAGGAAAAGCATGAAATCTAAATATAGATTTTTTCATGGAAAGTGGTTGCACAACCACATGAAAGGATTTTTCGCACAAGTTGAGCAAATTAACAAGTGAGCAAAGCAAATTAGTGAGTGAGTGAATTTGCTCAACAAGTACACTTTTCATTATGAAATTTATCTTATTTTATACAAAACACAAGTTTTGTATTTAAAAGAATGAGCTTTTTATAAAGAAATTTCCCAACATTTTCCTCAAAAACTTTAAAACAAAACATTGAAAGACGTCAATAAAAAAATTTGAATAAAACCAAAGTGTTCAATTTAATTTACTTCATTGCATCGAATATCTTGATTGGTGAACTACTTCCACTGTTGCCAACACATATCTTTCAACTGATCTTTCTTAATGACGTCCAGTGTAATCATACAATGAAGTACATACTGTAAATCCCCGATTAATCGCCACCCTCAATTTAGCGCCGCCCTCGAATAAGCGCCGCAGTTTTTAGACTTCTTTCTGAATAAGCGCTGCCCTCGATTAAACGCTGCAACTTAGTTGTGAATATACCTTAGTCCCTGTTATAGAGGATTAGGGAAGACTATAACACAATATGTTTTATTCTAGACCATGGCCTGTCATTTTTTTTTATTGAGATGTATTTTTTATAATTAAAAATGGCTTTATTTAGTTTTTCTCCATCAGCACACAATAAAAGTAGTTAGTTTAACAAAGTTGTTTAAGAGAAAATAAAAAATATTTGCCTGAAATCTTTTGTTTTTTAACAAGCGCCACTCAAATAAGTGCCGCCCTCGATTAAGCATCGCATAAAAAAAGTTGAGTTTTAAATAAGTGCTGCGGCGCTCAATCGAGGATTTATGGTACATCACATAACCCAAACGATTACAGCGCAGGACTAAGTAAACTTTTGTGGTTTAGAGAGATGAGAAATCACCAGAACTGTTGTAGTTTTAATGCGGTCCTGAAAGCTACAATAAGGTTTTACAAAAGAAATCTTCAACATGTTGACTTACGAATAAGCAAACTGTACAGTAAAATTATGAGCAAAATTATTGCATTGTCACTGCATTTGACTCAATTATGTACTAGTTTGTTCATTATGAAAAGTATATAAGCCAAATGGATTATTAATTTGTTTTTCATACAACATTTTCTAGAAATATTTTAACAGGATTGTAGTTATGATGAAAAGAAGAGGCTGGCTTTCATTGCACTTTTTCACATTATTTCAATGACATCTGATGACTTGTAAGATCACGTAGACTGGAAGTGAGTTAAAAGAGAAGAACGGATTTCATCAACATAAACTAGTCTCTATTTCCTATAAAGAATACTTCTTTTAAATAATCTTTGTGTGACTTTTTGAAATTACAATTTAATTTTTTAAGTTGGGTCGAACTTTGTTTGAGATTCGGTCACTTTGATTTAGTGGTGCTACCATGCTACCGTGTCAGCATGGCATGCATGGGTCAACCCAGTTGACTTGCAATATATTTGTTATCAATTCCCATTGTATGATGTTATTTTCTCTCTTTCATGGTATTTCCAAATGGCCTTTTCAAACCGCAATATTGACACAATCAAGAGAAACTATGACATTGATCCCAGATCACACCAATGAGAGGTGAGCTCTAATACAGACCAATGCTGTACCAATAAATTGACCAATACTGACCAATAAACTATTTCCGATTCAAGCATTTTTAACAGAGGATTTAAATGTGATTTTAAATACATTTAACTTGAAACAAGTTATACAGGCTACTAGACTTTTAAAGTATGTAAAAATGAAAAAAACCTATAGAAATCAAGTGATGAGATGTTGGAATCACACTAAAGTGAAAACATGTGACACCTACAATCTACATCAGAGGTTTTTCAGACATTAGATAACTACCACATTGTTATAAAATTTACAAATTTTTTTTTTCTTACAGAAGAACACTGATGGTTTCTAATCAGTGCTGGTCTAGTATGGTAACTGTGGAAAATGCAGAACGTTGGGTGGTCAAATATTTAGTCAACTGCCACTACTATTGTTATAAAATTTACAATTGTATTTTTTAGATTAGAGCACTGATGATTTCAGGAAATATTATGTTCATCAAATAGACAGACAGCTTTGTTGATTAATTATTCTGGTTTGGGATTATTTGAAGAAGAGAAAAATCTTTAAACTCACCCGCCTTGTCAAAACCAAATCAGAAATTTGAAATGAATTAATATACAGACAATTAACAACATATATGAACATAAAAAAACTCATAAGAACAAAAGAAAATATTATGTTTCTAAGGGCAACAATATGAAAAAAAAAATGATACAATTGAACAATGGAAAGTGTCTTTAGATGTGTTTTTATAACAAAGAATGAAAAAAATTGAAAAAAATAAGAACTTATGATTGATTGAAAAAGACAAGCTGTCAAACGACATCCATTTCTCTATGTAAATAACAACCAAAAGAAGTTTTCCTTTTGTTGGACATTTAACAAAAATGTTCATCTCATAGTATGGAAGCATATGAAGGTTTTTCCACTCCCATCTGTGAAGAACAGGATAACAAAAAGAGAGAGAGAGAACACGTAAGAAAAGACTTTATTATTTCCACTACAATATGGTCAAAATATCTAAATCGAAAAAAAACTTTGTTGAGTTTTTAAAATGACATGATAATATGTTGAAAAAACTAGTCCTTATTTTTTGTTGTGAAGAAAAGAGAAAATTACTTTATGATATCCATGTACTTAACAGACAATGATAATTCAATATGGATCGATAAAAGATAATTGGTTTCACCAGCCAGGTGTTTGCCATTGATCTTATAGTTAAGGTTGCTGTCAAACATTGGATATTTGTGAGATGTTAATATGTATGACGAAAGAAAATAAACCATTTTTGAATTCTTCACAAATAATAATAAAATTTTCTCTTTGAAATAAAGGGATTGTCTGCAAATTACAGGTAAATTAATTATTCATTGGCTGAAAATCATCATTTTAAAATCTTAATTCCAGTTCTAAAGAAACCAACCAAAATCATGTACTCTTCAACCAATGAGTTAAAAAGATTAAGCTATAATATGTAGCAAATCCTTAAGATAAGTACTACGTAAATGTACTCTAAGAAAAGTATTCTTAAAGTCCTCCTTATGTCCTTGTAACGCATTCATAGTTAGTATTTAATGGCATTAAAACCCGAATCGTAGTAAATTACATAATGGAACAATGATCAGTAATTAATGCTGGCTAGATTGAATAACAAACAGATGAAGTGACCTCATATCTGTGTTGTTATATAATTCAGGAAGAAAAGAAAAACCAGAACTTTTGAGGTAGAGCTGTCATTAGGATAACACATTCAACAAAGAGTACACTGAAGTGTGGCCAGCCACTACCTTGCTCTTAACCATAGCAAATTCTAGAAAGAATATGGGAAGGGTTTGAAGAAGAGATGAATAGAAATAAAACAAAAACAGGGTGACCACTCTGATTTTTCTCTGAATTTTTAGGAGATTTTAGGAGACTGGGACTGGGACTGGGACTGGGGAGTTACCAATTTTAGGAGATTTTAGGAGAAATTTTAAAAAAGAGTTAACATTTTAAGTGTTTAGGAGATTTTAGGAGGAGTAGTCACCTTGAAAAAGAGAGACCTTTCTAGTGAGAAAGAGGACCTAACATACGTTAATATATATCCCCTACCTTTCTCCTCATTTCTAAGCATTTGAAAAATGACCTTTTAAGTGCTGGAAATACAGACCTCTCAACAAAGTTAAGTGCAGGGTCATACTAGTCACTCTCTTTAAGTCAATCTATAAAATTCCATATAAATCTCCAACAAAATGCTAATTTCTAATTAAAATCTCCTTAATTGATTTCAGGGGAATGATGAGGTTAGGTAACTTAGGTTTCACTTCTGATGAAACAGTCTTACAAAGCTGTTATCAGGCTAACCATAAATTAAGTCCCATCTATTGTTTCATGAGGTACCAACTGACTACCCAATTCCCCTCACATAAACGGCATGAGTCGACCTGGTCAACAGATCTCTAAATGATTGTATTCATACCGCTACACCAAAATATTGACACAAGATAAATTGATGGCGCGTGCAGGAATAGATCCTGAATCGTACTAACGAAAGGTGAAGTTTATCTTTATACACAGCAAGTCCAAGGCACTGTAGAGTGACCATGCATCTTGGTTGGTTGGTTGGTTGGTTGGCCCAATCAGTCCTTCTGCGTTTAAACTGTTACAGACGCTTTGAGGAGCTGCGCGAGAAGCATTTCAGGACCGGCTTTGGAATGGGCTTTGCAGAACATTTCCAGGACGTGCCTTTGAATTGAAACCCAAAAACCTGCAAAAACATAACTTGTTTATTTTTATGAACCTATAGCAGCACTTACATTAAGGTGCCATATCTAATTCAATTACTGATTCTCCTACTTGCTACTACAATCAGAGGCCAAATAACCAGACAAACCAACCACTTACTTATGCAACAATTTCCATCCTTTTCCAAAATCTGCTTAAAATAGGCTATCTACCAAAAGAAAACATTAATTTCCTTAACAACATAAAGATAAAGCAGGTAATTCTAGACTCTTCCTCCTAGAGTAGACAAATAAAAACACTAATTAAGCCATTTTATTTAAATATTTATACTATATTGAAGTTATCAAATCTTCCTTGGTGGTAATATCTTATCTTTTAAAATTTCAAAATTATTTCTCAGAAAATTGCCGTTTTTAGCATCAGGCAGATGGCTGTCATGACTTTAATGTGAATCTAAATGGCATTGTCTTGAATTATAAACATTTTCATTTCAAGCTTGACGATGATGTAACTTATAACCAATAATATGACTGCTTTGACCATCATCTTGAGACCAGCAGGTTTTGAAAGTCCACCTACTTGAGCAAAAGATTATTCAAGTCATACAATCAAAAAAAGTGACATTGTGTCAAACACTAAAATTGAAACACCGAAATCTTTAAATAAAATTTATTTTAATGGTGTTAAAATATCAATTTTGATTTGAAAAGTAAAATGAAATAAGATTTAATAAATATTTAATAAAATGTTAGCTTGAAAATCAGAAAAGCTTTAGTCTAGCTAGTTTGACTTTCCAAGTTGTGAAATTTCCTCTAGATCCAGCAGATTAAGCAATTACCTAAAGCTAAATAACATCTATTGAAATCTGATTCTAAAATTTGTAGTTGGTTGTTAGGGGCTGTCTACGAATTTGCCGTTTCATTGGTTCAAAGTTACATCATCAAGAAACTGATTGGTTCACTTAAAATTTATATTATCATTTTTTACCTAAGCAAAGTATCAAATGATGACATTCCGAGATCAATCAGATTTTTGATGATGTAATCTTCAATCAATAAAAAGGCACCAATAATTTGCAGACAATCCTTTATTCTCTGACGAGTCCTTGACACTTGATAGTGCTGTAGTCTGCAGATTAGCTATAAGATAGTATATGCATGACTGTTTCATAAAAAAGTAACCTCATTTGTGTGCCAAAATTGTGTTAATCACTATCAATAAACTGTATCAAATATGTAAAGTGTCTCTCCTGTTTCGCCAAAAACTTTAAAAACCCAAGACCAGTCCTGAAACACATAGCCAGAAATTGCAATAATGGTAAATAAATTTAATAAAAAAACAAGTCTGGTGAAAAGCACAAGCATTTCAGGTATAAGAACTGCACAGTACAAGGAACTGACTTGTTAGAACAGCAATGTATTTCTTGCGAAAACGTTGACAATGCAAATGAAATAAAATAAATAAAAACAAAAAATAAAATTGAGAATAAATATATTTTGGCCATAATTTATTAATCAAAAAATTTAGAAATTTAGAAATACACTATAAATAATAATTCAATTATCGTTAACTTGATTCATTGATTGTTGATGAAAACAATTTCATCTTGAAAGAACAAAGATATGCTTATTGAATAAAAAGTACAAAATCTTGCAAGCAATGATGATAATTTATTGATTTGAAAGCATTCTGTGGACACCACCACCACCACCCTCTGTACACTGTAAATCAACTGATTTAAACCAGTTTTAACCCCATAAAACTGAGATGTACGATTATTAGAGTGCATATTAATGGAGGTCCCCCCAGATGGAAATAAGGTCTCTCTCTCTCTCTCTCTCTTGGAATTTATAATAAGTAACATCTGTTTGCTTTTGACAACATACAAACTCCCAACAGGCTGTGCAAACAAGTGCATCAAAAAAATGAGAATGTGTTATAAAAAAGTTGAAGCATTAATGTGAAATTTGGAGTATTCTGGCACAGCTGAGATTCAACAAAATTCAACAAAATACAACAAAATTTGACATTATTCAACATTATCGTTCAGTTAGCGCATTTTAGTGGGCCGATGTCACATCAACCGTCCAATCTCACATTTTTTAATCTATTTTGAATTTTGACAAAGGAATTTAAGATTCAAGCGTGAACAATAAAAATGTGACTTTTTAACCATAGAATTAGTATTTTCATGTATGCTAATGATGTTTAAAAGAAATAGATCAGCATCGTTTTTTCAAAATAGACATCACCTTGGTACTAATTGTCATAGGGTCTCCAATTTCGAGGAACTGTTTTACCCCCCCCCCTCTTCTTACCCCTAAAACTACAGACTTAATTTGTCGGCAGATCAAAAAAGTTTCATTTGAGCTATAATGAAGCTAACAAGCTAAAAAACTAATAAGCTAATAAAGTCTCTGCTCAGCCTTCCACAGTCTTATTGTGTCATTTAACACTCCAGTGGAGATTTCCAGCAATGGGGGTAATGAATTTGTTGCTGAGACTAAATACATTTTCAATGATGACAGAATGGCAACTTTAGCACCAACGAAACTGTCTGAGCTCTCCTTATGAAACACAATACACCAGATCCCAGTTGTTATCTGTAACCATCAGAGGTTCTGTTTGGTCGCAAGCTCTGAGACACCCTAGCCAGATATTTATTAGGATGTCAATATTTTCGAAAATAGACAGCTCTCTGCTCACTGGAGGAAGGCATTGCAGGCAAAGGAGGACTCATTGAAGGCACGTTATGTGAAGACATTGGAAAGGCATCACCAAGTGATGGTCCAGATTCAAACAAGGAAGTTTTCCACCCTGTGGGATTGCAGCGATGTCGTTACTGAAGTACTTGACTACGGACAATATGCTGTGAAAGTAGCTGGTATTGGCTTGTTCCTTCGCGAATACAAACCAAATACTCTCCACACGGTTCATTGCTAATCCTTAGTATGACCCCGGCTCAAGAAGACCCTAAAGTAGCCAATGTAGTACCATCAATACAGAAAGAAAGTCTGTCAGTACCTCTTCTAAGGTCTTGACGATAATGCCCAGGAAGAGCATGCACAACAAGCTGTCATACCCAGTCCGGTACCTAAAGTCAACGTACCCAACTCTGCTGAAGAATACAGTTACCCTCCAGTTCTCGAGGCTGACAGAGAGATTGCCATCCCTCCAAGCGTTAGAAGGTCAAATAGGGTTCGCACTGAACGGACATTCAACGACCCAGCAACAGGTGGTAATGCAAGCCAAAAACCATGATTAACTTTACTACAGGACTTTCCTTGACCAAAATAGACTTGTGATCTGGGGAGAGATGAAGGGACTTCAGTCCTTTGCTATGTTAAATGTCTCAAAACACTTGTTTTTTTCTCATAACACTTGTTATACATTTTCAACTTAAAATATGTTATATAAATCATTAATACCAGTTAAAAAGTAAATAAAAACCGTTTACTGTAATAGTTCAAGGATCAGCGAAAGTATGGTTACTTTTTGGCAAAAATTGAACAAGTTATACAACATAACAGGTCAGCTTCAGCGTAACATCGCCGCAACGTCAGTTATTCGCTAACGTCAATAGCAAAAATGGACAGGAAAGAACCACCTGATA
>JAUKPT010002939.1:0-12623 GCA_032273505.1 Nanomia bijuga
GCCATTTCCTGAAAAAATTGGCTTTGTTCAAATTTTGTTGGGGTTTGGCCTTTTTTTGACTTAGAATGACTGGACTACACCCAAATTCGATCATTCGAGACCCACTTTAATATCATATTATGATACACATCTAGCTTTTTGCCAATGATTAAGGATTATATGTGCAGATGCGGTATTCGTAACTCAGACTGAATTGTCTTGTGAGCAGGATAGATGATAATAATATTCTACTTTTGATTGCACCTTGTATGGGGTGAAATAAGGGTGTCAGATATCGGAATACCTTATCGGACAAAAATAATTTTGTCCCTCTACCCAGTTGACTATATCATTTTGTATTTTGTATTTGCAAGTTACTCTTCACATTAGTGTGGTTTTAGAACCAACCTTAGAGAGGTCCTCTCTATCGTATTTCAAACTGCAAGCTGACCAATAGATGCTCTGGTGTTTGTTTGCTAGCTCTGAAAGTGGTAAACAATTTATTGCTTTTAGACCTTTTTATTTGCGTTACACCGTTACATTACACTATTTTTCATATTGCAACTGTATGATAATTTAAAAATAGTTTTACATAGTATCTAAATTGGCACATCTAATTAGTACTTTACCAGTTAAAGACTGAGTTGCAGGGACGCATCTATGCATGATATGGTACCGTTAGAAAGTTATGTGCCCCCAAAAGAACAGTAAATAGGGTAAGATTGACCCGCCAAAAAGTCAAACGTATCACACACTACCACTGTTTTTTACTTTTTACTGAATTTTGACCAATTTTCGGGTAGAGTGGTCTTCACTTTAAACTTTGTCACTTCAGAAATAATTGTCCATTTGTTGATATTTTTATGTACAATTGACTGCACGCAAGGCTTTAATGCACACAGCGATATATTTTTTCATTAGCAAAAACAATGATTTTTGTGAGACAATATTAAGCTCTTAATTCCCTTTCTAACGAACCCTTGCTTTTAAAAATCGGTTAAAAAGTAGTGAAAATATAACGAAACCTAGAATTAGCCCCACGACCTTCAAAATAGACTATAACTCTTTCATTTTTAAATACCTTTGTCGTCCAAAATAGACGGTACAGATTCAATTTTTAATGGTTACTACTACCGGATGATTACACGCTTTTCTTTTTGGCCTAATTTATCATAATAAATTCTTAACACATTCTTAGTATAGTTATACGTCATGAAGGAAGATAATTAGAAATTATACTTTTTTTAAGAAATTCCTTTATTTTGAAGGCGATATTCTTAGCATATTCTTAGACTTTTGTCAAATTTCATCTTGATATTCTTATATACGTTTTTAGAAGAAAGCTTTTTAAAGGTTTTTCTGTTAAGCCGAATGGGGTGAGGGAGTAAATGCTTTAACAGACATTTTCTGTTAAAAAAAAGGGAAAAACATTTTGAAATACCCCTGTCAAATCTTTACACCTACTATGAGATGGTCATATCTTAGAAATATGCTGATTTATTCTTTTAATCTTATTTTCTAAGATTACATTTTATCAAAAAAGATGAATTTTAACCAACATAGTGTAAACTATCCTACATTTTTAATGGTTTCTACCAAATGATAAGGGACTACGGCTTTAAAAGCTTTTTTCCTCTTTCATATTTTTTTCGCAAACTGATCATAATCATTTCGTTTTCCATTTTCCACCTTCAATAACATATCATAACCCACCCTTTCATATAGTTTTATATTCGTGTTACGAGAAATTGAGAATTTGAAAGATAAAACCAAGTACTGTAGGTTCCTACATCTTCTTTCTCTCTCATACAATTTCATTCAGTAATATTTTTCCATCCAATCTCTAATTTTCTGCGAATTTTCACTATGATCTTATTCTAAGAAATGAGCTCTTTTCTACCCAGGTTTACTGGGTATTCTCATGCAGCAAAAAGTTTCAGCTTTTAAAAGTTAAATTTATATTTAATTTTCAAAAAGTAGATTCGAGTCAATCTATATAAGTAGATAATGACAGAATAGGTCCATAATTATCTTTCCCCTTTCATGCCCAGACACAACCCTTTTCATGTTTTTTTTTCATTGAACCTTTATTAATGTCGTTTAACGCTATTCCATCTCCAATAGTACTTCATAACCCTTTCATTTATTTTTAAAGTCGTGTCTCGAGAAAGTGAGAATTTATAAAATATGATTTTTAGATGACATCACGAACGTTCAGTTAACAGCTACATTATTCTTGAGAAAATGTAAAACAAGGTTTTTAAGATGATGAAGAAACAGTGCTTTACTTCTGTTGGTTAACAATGATATAGAAGAAGATTGGAGTTTAAGTACTTTTTTCATTTCAAGTTCACATTAAAGCAAGTATGTATGAAATAATGAAATTTGAAAGATAATTTTTGAGTGAATGACTCAGGTTCAGGAGATTGAAAATAATATATATTCAAACAGCTACATCTCTCTCGAGAAGAAGAAGAATGAATGGGTGTTATCTTATCTCTGATGTTTCTTGCTTTACTGAATGGAGGACTTGTTTTTGAAGTACAAAAGCAGGGTTTCAACTATTTTTTTGTTTGGCCGGCGAAACCCAAAGTTCAATTGGCAAATGCTAAAATATTTAAAATGATCCCTGGCAAAAATAGTTTAAAAAAACATGGTAAAGAATCTTAGGTATGCGAAGAAAACTTGCCGGCCAAAATTCTTCTTATTTAACTGGCGAAGTTTGTTATTCGCTAGGTCTAATTTGAACCCCTATAAGAGCTTAATGCAAGCGCATAGCTAGATAGATTGTTTGTCTATGATTTTAGTCAAACAATGTTTTATCATTCATCAACTACATCTCTCGAGAAAAATAAAACAATGCTGTAAAGATAAAGAAGAAATATTTACTCAAGGGTTTAACTATAAATTTTCTTGGTCGGGGACTCAAATTTACAGCCGCGGAATAATGCATAGAATACGATAAATTCAACAGTAATTTACGCTTTTATCATTTCAACACCTGGGGAATTTAGGTTAATTTAGGTGGAAATCTGAGTAATATTCCCATTCCCCGGGTCTTATTTGAACCCCTGTTTACTATGCGAAACACGGGAGACGATGGTTTTGTTTGGACGAAAGGCAATAATGTTGCTCAAATGTGCAACTCCGTATTGGTATTTTGTCATCTTGCCTTTATAAGCAACTAAAATACAAATTTAAATGTAAATTTAAATTTAATCCATGGTTTTAAGCAGATTCAGCATCAGCTTTTCCATGAAAAATTATTAGCGAGTTTTGACCAAATGTTAAGTTACTTTCAAGAAAAAACCGTATAATATACAGAGTGCAAGGGGTTGTATATTTTTGTAGATAAGTGTCAGATTAATCAATGAAAACGATTGGTTTTTCTATATAATTTGATAGAGCTTTTGCTAATATATATAAACTGACTATCCGTAATATTTGTGACCATTTTTGATGCTTATCATCAATTCACATTTTTATCAAATTCAAAGATTGTAGATAACGAGGATTATACATGCAAATAAAATATTTAACTAGATGTTCAAAAATTTCATTTTGTAATATCTTATTTTATTAATTATCATCATACTATGTATGATGCAAGGTAAAATGATTTTTATTACCCGTCAAAGGCTATGTAAGTAAAAAAACGGAGTTTCTGTATGTCTGTATATCCGTAACACAAAAACCTGACATTTAAAAGGAACCTGAACTCAAAGTTAGAAAAATGTAACTCTTAGTATCTGAGGCTTGAATTTTATAAAAGTGGGTTCTTAGTTATGGAGCTCATATTTTTCGATACATCCTTTATTTGGGGTGATGGGGCCAAAATTACCCCCGTACTTATGTTTCTTAATAATGATCCAATTGCTCTGAATTTTCTTGCTGCCGTCAGCATTATTCTGCATGTAATCATCAAAATTAGCCAATTTTCGTCATTTTTCACGATTTTGGCTATCTTGTGGTCTAAAATTGCAAGTTTTCCAAAAGGCATTGATATAAATGTATCAAAGATATTCTTCATCGACACTCCTTACAAACCAGAGTAGCATGGCTCAAATTTGCTTCATAACTCACAAAGAATACATCAAAATATTGGAAAACCACATTACTGACCTTCGAAAACCCCTTAAATATTTTGGATGGCTCAATCGACCCATTTTCTTTCAGGCAATGTCTAAAACTAAATTCCATGCGAATAAATTACAAGGTGAATCTTTAGCTCACCTTAATGTTAATGTGAATAACAGGGAACATACAAAGATTATGCTATTCATTTGTTCGTGAATATTTTCGATATAGCTATCAATATATTACTTTTTCGTTTCAGCACACAACAAATATGATATACTTAAAACAATAAAGTTGTTTTTTTAAAAAATTGAAGTACAATTTGTGCAAAATTAGCTTTAAATTTGAATTTTCTATAGGCCGAAGAATCAAATTTACAAATTTATCAGCCGGGGAATTTTGGTGAAATTAGGTTAAAATCTATCTAAAATATCAACTAGGGAATTCGACTGTTCCCTGTGCCATATTTAGATCCCTGAGTATAATTGAGGGGAATAGAAAATACATGAAAAGAGTGTAGGTGGTGAAATTGTAAAGAAATTAACATTGCATGGATGATGAATTAAAAATCATAGTTTTTATCAAAGTGCTATTTTTCAGGGACCTCCGTCAAAGAGTTTCACTGTTTAGTCATATTTGACACGAAGTTAAAGATTTGATTAGGACCTTTATCCGACAAAAAGTCAAATAACGTTATAATCAAAATTTATTTGAAAAAAGAGAAAACACGGGTTTGTTTTTCCTTGGGATAGCTGGTTTCATCCCATCTGATCAATTTTGATTTATAAAGTTTTAAACTTCTATATACACGTTTTTATTTATAAGAAAGTATATTTAAAATGGCCAAAATATATATATAGCATCTAAATCCTAAGAAATTTCATAAGAAAGTTCATAAGAAAGGGCTATATATATATATATATCGACCCATGAAGTGTTATAATCTATAATTTAGAAATATCAGTTCTTTGAAATGAATCGTTGAAACGGAACTATAGAATGAATGAAAAGTAAACCCCTAACTCAAAGAAACAAAGATCGACCTCGTACGGACTTTAAGAGATGTGACCATAGTTCAGTTCCACAATACACTTGGACTTTTCTACATATACACATGACGTATTCATTGGAATAAGCACTCATGAGTAATTATTTGAAAGAACGATTTTTGGATGATAAGCGCTTATATATGAGGTCGCTTGATCGGGTGTTTTTTTGAGTCTCAGTTTCTTTCGACATTTTTCGATGAAATTCCCCATTTTTCGACATTTTTCATAATCTTTCGATGAAATTCCCCATTTTTCCTTTTTTTCGTTATCTTTCGACGAAATTCAACATTTTTATTTATCCTCACTTTTTAAGGGTCTTTTATCATTACATTTATCCTTACATTTTAAAGTCAACTTGTTACCAACATTTTTAAGGGCCTTCTAGTTACCAACATTTTGAAGGGCCTTGTATTTACCCTCATTTTTGTTTCAAATTGCTTTTCAAAATAATTGATGAATCAGCTAAAAATATTTCAGGTTTGTTTTGGAAGAAATGTCAAGAATTACCAAGGTCTGTTTTGTTTAATTCTCATAGACGGATCTACGAACTTCTTTTTCTTCTGCCAAAAAGACTTAGAAAGACGGAAATGGTTAAAAAAAAAAGATACAGAAAAAAAAATTTAATTCCAAATATATGATATTAAGGACTTACGAGGTTTCTAATAATACTTTTTAAGAAATATTCCAAAAGAAGATTATACTAATGGGCACCTCCAAAGAGAATGAAATAATACAAAAAGAATATTGTCTTCAAATATCAATGTTCAATATAACCAAAATACTTTTCCAATCGGACGGAGCTGGTTACTGAAACAAACTTGTTTGTGTACAAATCTTCTGTACAATTTAGTTCGTATCACTAACGCATTGTGTAGACCCATGTAGTTGTTCCATGGTAGATGCTAAATAGTAAATGGACTACAAATTGTATCAGAAATACAATATGCCGATACTTCAGAAATATCTGATTTTATATTATATGCTTAAAATTTCTGCATATCTGATGTCAGACAACGAAAGGGTACAACAAATATATATCATCAATGCACCGATAATAGACGGTGTTCAATGTTGACATTTCAGCGCTCAGACCACGTGTTATAGTAGTCTAGTAACTATCAAAATACCACGAATTGATTGGATGAAATGTAACACAACTTTTCATATTTCATGTTTCACAAGTTCGTTGCCATGAATGCTTATCAAACCTGATTATTTGATGCCCATCCTATTAATACAAACGTTCTGTCAGAAATCGTTTTTACTTGAAAAAAAGCATTTATCTTTATGGTCATTTTTTTACTTTTGGCATCAGTGACCTGTCTCGATCGATAATGTTCCAAGAATATCTCGTTTGACAATTTAAAACAAATAGATAATGTATCAGCATTTAAAGAGTCCAGAAGTGTAGACATGAAATATGTAGAAAGTTCAAACAGTCCAAACAGTCTTTAAGGAAGTGATCAAGATTTTATCCAGCTTGCAAAAAAATGCAACAGAGATAACAAGGTGTTGTCACCGTATGGTACCAAAATGTCGATACGATTTAATCTTATTTTAGGACTAAGAAATAATCTAGATCCATCTTGCGATAAAAAAATGATTTAGATAGATTCAATTGTAAAATAGAAGTAGTAAAAATTTGCAAGATTATACATATCAATCAGAAATTATGATGTTATGTGTTTGCAAATTCTTTCAATTTTTGTTCAATTTTTAAAACTTAAAAACTTATTCATGTAATATTTTTAAGAGGGCTTAAAAAAGTGAAATTTCTTAACATCTTTACTTCCTGCGATCTGTAAAAAGACAATAAGAATTAATTCACATTGAACTGAGCAGTGCTTAAATACTCCATAGCACAAAAATCAAGTTATATATGACACCAATTTGACCTAAATATATCTTCAATGCCAGCAACACAGTTGACCAAAGATTCAAAAATCAAATTTTAGATTTTTTCCAGCTGGCAAAAAATTATCATCATTTATAGCTGTGCTTTGACACATTTTTCTGACTAATTTATAAGTAGGGCAGCTAAGACAAAAGTATCAAGTATTGATTTTGCATTAAAGCTTAACAGAACATAGATATTCCACGACACAGTACTTGATTTTAATAGAGAGTTGTAAATTACATCTTTTGGTCTAAGCATATATTTCGTACATCAGAACACCCTGTCTTACACGAACGGTGTCATATGTCACAATGCCTGTTACAGTGAGGAATAAGTTTCTTTTTTGCTGTCCCAGTGGTAAAATTGTCAAAAAATTTTGTCCCAGTCATATTTGGAGAGCCCAATTGTCCCGGTCAATTTTCTGCTGTTTCCCGGTGGAAAATTTGATCAAGTATTTTATCTCAGTCAACCATTTGCTTCGTCCCAGCATGGCCAGCTATAGACTATAGCTGGCCATGGTCCCAGCTAAATTTTTTTTTGGACCATATCTTATCCAGTCAAATTTTCTGGACGAAATTATGCCCCACTCAATTTTTCCTGTGAGACAAGATGTATCAAATGTCTAAAAAATTCAAAATTCAAAAATTTAAACATTTTAGATTTATAGGATGAAAGTTTTGCATTGGATAAATTATTGATAGTTAATTTTAACAATATATGTTCTTGATTTTAGGTATGACTATGATCGAATATTATTAAAAGATTTCACCGATATAATGAACTCAATTCATATTGCTTAATATCAGGTCTCAACATTATTTCTTTTACATTTTTTCACTTCCAGAGTAGAAAGGGAGGGCTTAATTTAATGTTCATTTCCCCCCACAAACAACATGAGTTGATCGTATTTATGAAAACCTTGATGCGAGTAGGCGGCATTTTATTTTTCCAATTGTTTAAAATCTATCTGAATTAAAAGTTTTTAAAAAAAAATTTTCTTGTTGACCAACTTTCAAAATTGCGGCAGTGTCCATTTTTCTTCCACAAAAAAGAACTTAAATTCTTTTTGATATGATTCACTTCCTGCTTAATACTGAAATGATATTAAGAATTAATTCACACCGTAGAACTGTCATCGAACTGTGCATAAAAGTTCCATAACACAGTATATTACACCTCTTGGCTCTATTACACCTCCATGTCAGCAGAAAGATTAGAGTAAAACACACATACGATAAAACTTCAATACTTTTCTTATTCTCTTATCAGAAGCTGAAGAAGAAGAAAAAGAACTGGGCTCATTTCTAATTTATGAAGAACGGCCTCTTGATAAATTTCATTCTGTTAAAAAGAAGAAAAAAGCAAAAAATGAATGATGGGATGAAAAACAATAGTTTTTCTTTACTCTGCTACTGCATGAGCTATCAAAAGGCTGTATACAAAATGCAAGTTTAATCGACTTCAAGTGCTTTACAATGGGAAGTGATAGCTCTATATAAAAATCAAGAGAAAAAAAGGCTCGAAAATCTGTTTTGTTTTTTCATAATAAAGGTTTGAAATTTCATGATATGCGATTTACTATAGAGTAATTTTCATCTATTTATAAATGCTTTTAAGGTTTTGGTTTCTAAGGTTTAGGTATATAGCCTCAGATATTTGACTTGAAAACCAAAGTTCGTACGGTCCGTAGAACAAAAAATGTACCCAGCCTTATTTCTGAAATTTAATACATCATCTCATTAAAAAATAATTAATATTTAGGCTTTTTAGAATGTTATTGAGATTTTGATGAATTGGTATTTTTTCTTAGTCTAATAAAAAAACAAAATCGCAAGGTCCATAAACATATATACAAGTTTAGAAGACGAGATTAAAACAATAAATTCATTGATAATGATATGGGACAAGAAATGGGTATATTCCCAATTTCTTTTCTAAAATCTTTTGTATATATGTTCATGATAAAACATGTAAGTTTTAAGTAACTTTTTTGTATCTTTTCAGAGCCGATATTATTTTGAATCAAATGTGCAAAATCAATATCTTATGGCTTTTGAGCATTTTAAACAGGTTCAGAAATTCGTCTTTTATCATTCGGTTTATTGTTATGGGACAATGGCAACTATTGACGCAGATTAAGTATATTGCTCAGCTTCTTTTCTGATAGCTTATATGATAAAACAAGTACCCTATTATATATTTCAGAGTTGATATATTTTTTTAGTCTGGTGAAAAATCAATATTTGGTTCAGTTGGAAATCTGTGGTTTTGGATTTACAATGGTTTCTATTTTAAATTGAATAATGTTACGTGATAAAAAGCAATTCGAGCAATCTCTTTGATTCAGTGCGAAATCCAAGCACCGACCGTAGAGAATAGATTTATCTAGCTATATTATCAGTTGGAATCTGTAGCTCATATTGGTGTATGTTTGTAATATGTTTTGTTGGAGTGAGTTTATTTAATTTAATCTATTTGATTTAGTGCAAAATCATAATCTTCATTTTAGAGGCTGCAGCAAATTTATATCGAAATTATTTTAAAGACTAATTCAATTCGTTCAATTATTTTCTTTAGGTCTATTTAGTGAAAAGTCTTTGCACGAACTGTATACATGGAATAGGGTATTGACGCATCTATCTATGATATAATTTATTAAAATTTTACAAAACCTATGTCAAAACAGTTCGCATTTAACCATGTTACAAACATCTAAGTGAAGAAGTATGAACGATACATTCAAAGAAGAGTTTGTTGTAAAACAGATACAAAATTAACATGAGACCACCAATAACTACAAAATAGGTTGTTACGAACATCTCAGGAAGATATAATAAGAACTGTTACCGACAATTTTCTTCGCATTTGCATAAAATTTGTTGTGAGATAAAAACAGCTTTTTCCGAGCAATAAAAAAACGAGAAAATGTAACAATACTGAAACAAAAAAACAAAAATAAACGAATATAACCGAATACACTCATTTACAGAATAGACTGGGATTATGTCGCAATTACTGAAACTTGACCGTGGTTACGATGAATTATTCGCTTCTATTGGCGTAGCTCTCGTTATATGCACTTTACTTGTGAGCATCGGTAAAGCTCTCACCTATTACTATTTCATTTATATAACAGTGATATTCCTTTTAATTCTTATTGGATTCGGAATCTACCATTACCATAATTACCAAATAAAACTCTTAAAACTAAAAGAAGATTTAGCCGCTGAAAACCCGATTGTTGTTGGGGCACGAAAAAAAACAAAAGATAATAAACTAGAAGTACCTCCGATAAGGCTATCAATAGATGTGCCGCCGATGCAACGGAAATTGAACTTACGCCGGACGACTGATTTTAGTTCAAATAACGGCTCTTCTAAAAGAGGCGACACGCTTCTCACACTTCCAGAGACTCTACAGAGAAATGGATCTAGTTGTTCATTGCTATCGTTACGTAGAAAGAGTCATTACAATGAAGATGCTCCATCTCAATTAACAAAACACGAAATCAAAGCGATAACACTGACGAAACCCGACGAATCGGAATCGGTGAAAGTTACCGAGTTACGAGCATCTTCGACATCTAGTAAAACAAAAGAAAAACGGAAGTTTATGAAAAGACGAGTTTTGTTCGGTACGAGTCTTCTAAAACGAGGATTTAAATGTGGGTACAATAGCAATAAGGGAAAAGAAGATGATTCATTATCAGAATAAATTAATGAAATATATATATACGTTTTTTTTATGAGCAAGTACGTGCTTACTTTTATTTACCCCAGAATGATAATCATCTTTAGTTATTGTTTAATTAGCCATCTCAGTTTCGTGATTTATTGAAGATAGAACATTAGAGTTTCAACTTTTTTGACTTAAGAATTAGCAAAAAGAAATGGGGGATTGGCTCAGGGAGTATCCCATTAAAAATGTCCCTTTAAAAAAGCTTATTCCTGAATAAGCTATTTTTTTGAAGATTTTTCGTAGAATTTGTTTACGCCTCTCACTGTACATCTTTTTACATTTTAAACACCGGTCGACCGGGCCTAAAAACCGCGGTCGTGCGAAGTGTGTTTGAGGAAAACAGTTTTAATTGATTATAATTCTTTCTTTGTGTGAGGAAATGATTCAATTTAGTATTATAATCGGATTTGAGGAACTCAATAGATATTTTACTGAGGTTTAATCCAAAAGAAAACAACAGACAAAAATATAAGAAAGTTTGAACTAGCCAGGTCACTGTGTTAAAAGTAAAGTATAGTAAAAATAAAATTAGAATATATTGAGGGTTAGTCTGTAAAAATCTGTACAACCTTAAATAAGTTCAGCATAGATAAAATATACCTAAGACTTACACAAAAATTCCAACCTTCCATATTTGCAGCTACAATAGTCATGTCCTATGTCATTATGCCCCTCTTTATCTTATAAACATAATTTATGGCAAATCATCATACCCTTTCCCTTCAAAAAGTTGCTAAAAACCTTAATGCTGCTCGATGTAGTCATCCGTTTCTTTTGTTATTCAGAATGATGATCACGCATATTCTTGCATGCGCCATTGTAAAAGTCAAGTTTGGATATGCTCCTATTCTTCTTCAATATTGGCGGAGCGGCAACTCGAGGGCGCGTAGACAATCGTCATTCGGTTAAAATTAAGACAATTTTGGAGTCCTATTTGTGAAACGGTAGTGATAGTGTTGATTAGCAAAGACAATGGTGAAAAGCGAGAAATAGGGACTAAATAAGGCAAGGCAGTCTATAAAAGATTTCTTCGCCTATAAGCGATATTTGTATGCAAACAAATTATTTGCTTGAACTAAAATAGCAAACATTGGTATGGTTTGCTTTGTTTTAAATTTAGTGGTAGTTTCAACTACTCTGAAGTATTGAAGGCTATATAACAACGATATTCAATCCATTTACTTTTTGCTGCCGGGTACGCGAAGTTTTTTTTCCGTAAACGAGAAAAGGTCTCCTAAATGTGAGAAGGGTATCTATAGGGGAGAGGGCTCCTAAAGAGGGAAGGACTCATAAAGGGGGAAGGGCTCCTAAAGGGGGAAAGGAATCCTAAAAGAGGGAAGGACTCCTTAAGGGAGTGAAGGACTCCTAAAGAAGGAAGGACTCCTAAAGGGGGAAGGACTTGTAAAGGGGGAAGGACTTGTAAAGGGGGGAGGACTTCTAAAGGGGGAAAGGTCTCCGAAAGGGGGGAAGGGCTCTTAAAGGGGGACGGGCTCTTAAAAGGGGAAGGAACTCCAAAAGGGTGGAAGGGCTCCTAAAAGGAGGAAGGACTCCTTAAGGGGGGAAGGACTTCTAAATGGGGGAAATACTCCTAAAGAAGGAAGGACTCCTAAGGGGGGAAGGACTTGTAAAGGGGGAAGGACTTGTAAAGGGGGAAGGACTCCTAAAGGGGCAAAGGTCTCCTAAAGGGGGGAAGGGCTCTTAAAGGGGGAAGGAACTCCAAAAGGGTGGAAGGGCTTCTGAAAGGAGGAAGGACTCCTTAAGGGCGGAAGGACTCCTAAAAGAGGGAAGAATTTGTAAAGGGGGAAGGACTCCTAAAGTGGGGAAGGACTCCTAAAGGGGGAATGACTCCTAAATGGGGGAAGGGCTCCTACAAGGAGGAAGGA
>JAUKPT010002941.1:0-12621 GCA_032273505.1 Nanomia bijuga
ACAAATGTCACTCGGAGTATCTTCGAAGTTGTGCTTTAGTTTGTGACTCTTAAGAGGGCTGAGCCCTACTCTAAGTTAACACCTAAAACATGAGTAAAAGACAACCTTTTCTTTCTTCTCCCACAAAAGTTCATTCACGCTATTTTTCGAAAACCCTCTATCCGCGATAGTTTTTTTGCGCTAAATATCTTAGATTTGGTCATCCGCGAAAGTTTCTAACCTTAAAGTAGTCTTCTCTCACTTCAATGTCAGTCCTTTAATCTGCACGGACCAGTAAATCAAACCAAGAACTCTTTCATTTATGTACGTATTCAGTTGCACCCGATAAATGATACACATTTTTGTATCACTGCCGTACAAGAAGCTGTCATGTAACAAGATCGGCAATTTTAAAAACCGTAAACTAAATTATGATTACTTTTATAAAAAAAGTACCAAAGAGGAATTGAGAGATGGTAACACGGCCGAAACATTCAACAAATGATTCGTATCAGTATATTTTTTCTTCGCATTTTACGTAAATTATCACTTATTTGAAGTTTCCCGTTTGCTGCCAAGTGCTCAGCTTATTTTTTTTATTTTCATCGAGGTAAAAGAGGGAACGGAGGTAAAGGACATAGTGGGAATAACAAAAAAAAAAATTCTCCTCGATTTGACCACTGAAACACCCTCGAATCCATAATGGCGGACCCACAAAATTCCCCATTTGGCTTAAAATGTTTTTTTTTTCGGGTCTCAGTATATTATTGGAGTTTTTTTATCAAATATATTCACATTTAAAAAGAAACTACCAAGAAATTCAAGTATACCTGGAGAGAGAAAGGGATGAAAACATCGAAGATTACAGGAAAGTATCAATGGATGACATTGTCCAGAATGCTTATTAAGAGCGTCTGGCTCTAGTGTCGGGTTTAAGGATAACAGCTTTAAGTGTGACCCTGTGATGCGGGATCACGAGGAACCTCGGCTCATTACCGATATTTCCAAGTTTTGAGGAACCTTTTGGACAGAAATATCAATTTCTGTTGTCAAACCGAACGGTCAATCAGCATAAGGCCTCCATTTTTGAGGAACTTTTTGAATTATTCAAAAATTAGGATCGAGGAACCTTTTTCACTTTCTCAGACTCTGGTTTTAGTTAGTTCTTATTGTCAACTAAAAAATTATCAATCAAGAAAGCAAAATCTTTACGTCCCCGCTAAGTGCCGCGGTGGCTACCGCCTCGGCCAAAAAAAAACCAGCGAAGAAATCCTTGTAAGCAATATGCATCAATACTTCTCCGGCCAGTTACACAAACCCTGGTCATATTTCTTTTACAAACACAATTCCAAATTCAAAATATTACTGCCCCTGCAAAAATATAAGATATGAAAATTTTGTAAATGTTTCCCTATCCCCATTTTCTTCCCAGGCCAAAATTACCTGACAATCCTCGAATCGGCAAAAGTTGCAGCATTAAGTCTTTTCCCCGGCAGAAATGAAAGTGATCATTGAGGCACTTGGTCGTGATGTATTTTTATAACATCTGGTGTACGTACAACATATATGCTAAAACTTGTGTTATACCTCGGAGACATGCACTGCACGATAATCTTATAAATTGTCTCAAAACTTTGGTTATTTTAGTCTTTTGATTGGAATTAAGAAAGCAAACTTTTCTGATGACATCTTTCTTTGATGTGGACGTCCATGGATGTTGATTTTTTCATACGATTTATTTTTTGTTTAGGTCTGTTGATATATTAGTTTACATTGATGTATTGGTTTGCTCTCATAAAGTGACTATTAATAGACTGGTATATGTTTAAAGCTAAAAAAGTTTTGACCATAAAAAAGCCAAATCTTATGCGGATGGAGACGATAAACGATAAACGATAAACGATAAACGATAAACGATAAACGATAAACGATAAACGATAAACGATAAACGATAAACGCATCCTATTTAACTGGCCTTTCATTCAAACTAATAGGAATTATCTCTGCACAATAGGAATCATCTCTGGCTATCTTAGCCCTTTGATTGGTCAGGAATGACATCATCAAGAAGTTCATTGTTTCTATCTAAAGTGGAAGGTTTGTTAAAAGCGATTCTATTTGCACCAATTGGAATCTGGATGATGTAATCTTTAACCAATCAATCGGCTAAGTTTGGCTAACATTTGGCAATAATCCCTAATGTAGATAGAAATTTAACGCAAATTCTCAATACAGAATATCTTTGATGTACGTATTTATCTCGACTGCGTAAACCAGTGCCATTGTTCTTCCGAGACTCAAGAAAATGTAATATCAGTTGAAAATTAATAAGAATATGCCTTTGGTATCTCAAAATTTCTTTAATATGCATCTTATTTTTGCAGTCTCGATTTTACTAAATTTAGTAATTGATTAATATAAAAAAAATGATAATGACTAAATCATCTTTAACTCTAAAATAATTGCTCGCGCATATTGCGGGCCAGATCATTTTTTCTCCCTTAGGAACCATCGATAAATCAAATTGCGTATCTTATAACTGTATTGTCTGTTAAGGAGGGAGGGAGTAAAACCATTGTCCGTTAAAAAATAGGAAAAATATTACGGACTCGCATTTAAATGGATATTTTGTATATGGGACAATGTATAGACCTATTTCCAGTCTACGTCATTTGTTCATGTTTTGCCTCTAGAACCATGTTTAAGGCTGAAATCTACTGCTCATACAATTACGCTTTTAGTCCAATGCCTCGATGTACCAACGCCTTCTACGTTTCATGTCAATATTATTATCGTAGAATATTCACTTTAGTATCTGTTACAATCTTTCTATCGTTAGATGAAGTTCTTTCAAGGGTCGCTAATAGTCAAATTAATACTTTAGATGGAACAAATAAATGGTTCTTTATACCAAATGATTGATTAAAAAGATTAGCGCTACCATAGATACCACAGTCACCATTTTGGCGGAGTACATATACAAAGTTTAGTGACGTAACTCGGAAAGGTGAATTTTCTAGCGGAAAATGTCTAAGCATTTTCCCCATGAAATTGTGACATTTCAAATTGAGCCAATAAACTGTTTTGATGGTGTAGGTTCTAACCAATTAAACAGCTAAACGTACTGGGGGGCACCTGTTAGTTTTTTGGCCATAACTTTTCAACCGAAAGAGGTTTTTAGCCGAAATCTTCTGACTTTTCTTAAAATTTATCTAGCTATATGGGAAAAAAAAATTCGAAAAGATTTTCACGCAATTAGCGGTAATTGGCAATTAGTCAGACCCTGGTCAAGCCAATAATTCCTTAGTTATCAACGACATTTGCAATTTACATTTCCTTGTGCAGAATATTTACGGAATATTTATTTGATGATTTCGAGAGATTTTTATTTTGTAGTTTTTCCTAATTGATGTATTAGTTTTATGGTCTAATAATTGAAAAAAAAATAAAAGGAGTAAAATCGAAGTGTGTCGACCCTATAAATGGATAAATAGCCTAGAGGTTAAGGCTCAATACTGGAAACCGTTCACGATTTTGATATATTAGGTTAACGCACGAAACGTGGTTAACGCACGGTTAACGCGCAACCTTCTGAAAGAACACGACTTGACATGTCACTGCGGAAGGCTCAATATTTTAACAACGACACAAGATACACTTCTTACTTTACATACATAATCATATCACCGGTTAGGGGTTTTATGCCGAAAATGAAAAAGCTTTGGGAAAAAATGGGGAAAATATGGTCAGTTGATACATGACGAAACACTAAATGAAGCCATAGTTCGCAGAGCCATAGTCTGTAGATTTGCTATGCAATGCATGATTGTTCTATTTGAAAGTGGCTACTTGCACACATCATGTCCTAAACAAGTACTTCCGACAATTCAGTGATGTCATGGTAAAAGAACAATCTTCCCGGGCGTAACAATAATTGCGAGACCAAATTGCCCAAGGATACCAAGAATCCAAGGATCATTTTTCCACGCTTGTTTATAAGAAAAAAGTGTTTGTCAAGATGAATGTTCTTAGCTTTTTGGCCAAATTCATCCTTATTCATTCTTAGCATATTAAAATTTATGCTCTAAATTTTCGGTTTTGATGCAATATTTAGTCTAATTAATTGTAGTATCCATTTTATAGGTCGGGAATGTATTGATGATAAGCTCTCGTTTCTTTGGAAATTATTGGATCGGCGTGGCAAAAATCTCATTTTAATTGAAAAAGGGTCAACAATTGAGAGAGTTTTCAAATTTGAAAATAGCAACAATGAGCACAACATATTCAGAAGAAGAAATAATATGCACCTTATGCTTTTTTTTATTAATTTATTTAAAGTTGGTTTGCAGATAGTAAATAAGGAAAAAGTATACAAATTAACACCAACTATAAATTAAAAATATATAAAATATAAAAATTCCAATAAAATATTTATTATGTACATACAAAGAAAAGAGATATAAAATAAAGTAATTAAAATCATGCTAATTCAACAAAACCAACACCCTGTATGTATATTTTGCAAGGGCATTTTGGTTTCCATTGTCGAATGGTGAATCCTATAGTGAATCCTATTTATACTATTATTAAATTGTCTACTATGTAACATACAGATTAACAGGCAATAGCCAAATTGAGAATGAAAGAGCAGAAAATGATTTTCCTTTGTGAAAAATTCATATATTTGCTTACACGAGATAAAGCATGAAGCTTTTGACTTGCTTTTCTACAGAGATTTGATACATGACAGTTAAATGTAAGTTTACTATAAATTTCAATACCTAATAGTTTTTGGGATTCAGTATTCATGACATGATCAACATGAGTAACATGATCACTAATATTGATAGTTAAATCTTCGTTTTTATCGCTTAAAAAAAAATGAAACTTATCTGGGTTAACAGATAAGCCATTATATTTGAACCAATCAAGTAGAAATTTACTCTCCTTTTCAAGATTACAAATGACCCTGGGTATTGATTTAAATTGAAGCGACAATAATACGATAGAGTGCTCGCCTCCTACTCGAAAGGTTTTAGAATTTTAGACATAAGAAGAATCATATAGAAAGAAAGGGATTAGTATTTAGTTAGTCCTGTAGTTAGTATATATGGAACGGTTTAAATGGGGGCGATAATAATACGATAGAGTTCGCGCCCCCTACTCGCAAGGTTTTAGAATTTTAGACACGAGAAGAATGATATTGAAAGAAAGGGATTGGTATTTAGTTAGTAATGGCGGCCTGATTATGATAACTAAATATTATTAGATATATTGCTTACTTTTTTAAGGAAGAAAAGATTGGCAATTAAATATTTATGATAGAAATCATGCCAAACCAATTCTTTTTTCACAAGATAGGTTCTACACAAACGAAAAACAATTGAACATTACACAGACATCTACATAGTCAAAACTTGACACCGAAAAATGATGTTTGACAAACACAAATTGTTCTATATTTCACGTATTTTTCTGTTGTCCTTGCTCACATGAATAATGTACTAGTTGCCAGACCTCTCTTAACAAATGCCACTGATGTTTTGATTTGTATACTTATTCTATTTCTGTCTTTCTTGTCTTTTCTGTATATTGTTGGCACTGCGAATGACAGCATAGGAATTCAAACCATCTTTGGTCGTGTAATGGCAGGCTATGTCATATTTGAATGTTTCAGAAATTGAGAAATGAGAATGATATAAAAGGAAAGGGATTAGTATTTCGTTAGTCCAGTAATCAAACGAAAGACTTGAAAACTGGTACTCGTTGTCATCCTGATTAGCAGACGCATCATACGAAATAGGAATATCTAGTGATTAAGTAGTTGAATAATCATTCTCTTCTTTGACGTAGCATATGATCAGAAAGTCCTGAAAAACAAGTTTTATAACTACAAGTGCATAGAAATCCTTGTTATGACGTAGTGTTTTGATTTTTTTTGATCAGGAAGTCCTGGACTGAAAACAAATGCATAAAACGCCTTGTTTTTGTTTTTGGGACGTGATTGTGATCAGGAAGTCCTAGAAAAGCACACAAAAAGTTCTATAACTCCGTGTGCATTGAATTTCTTGGCTGGACGTCTTATTTTGACGTAGTATTTTGGCGTTTGATCAGAATAATAAGTATTGGCAACGGCAATGACGCAAGTGCTACCAGGTATAATGTGGTCAGAGTTACGCATGACAACTATACATGTTGTAGTTATTTGTGTAGCAGTTTGACCCGCGGGCAATATATTCTTAAACTTGATATTTAAGAGAAATGTTTGAGAGGGGCAAAATAAGTCTGTTATTTGAATTGCAATGAGTTAACGGACCTAGTTTTGAACTGGAACCAGATAAGTCCCTTTCTTTTATTATATGTATTCTTTCTTGTATCATTAATAGGTTTCTGGTAAAACAATCTAACCGGCATTGGGAATGTCAAATTGTTTGCGTGGAAACTTAGCCATGAAGTTGTTCATTACATTCAAGCGCTAAAAACTGGTTATTCGACACCTCAAAAAAAGTCCAAAGTCCAGTTTCTAACAAACCGTCATCACAACATTGATATTGACATTGACATCAACATTGACATTGACATTGACGAACAAAACTCCACGAATTTTCTTTCTTGCGAATCTTCAGGTCCTTAAAGTAGATCTATCATAAGAAGCTTTAATGTTGACAAAAAGAAAAGAACTTCGTCTTAGAAGTACAAAGATATAATTAGACAGCCTTTATTTGCCTTACATTGACTAATTTGCAACATTTGGAGGCCTTGCGTATTAAGTGATGGAAACAATTGGAAGAAATCCTGGTTAATTGTCTGTTGTATCATTAGATTGTAGTTATTGCTAGGGAGTATTTAAAAAACAAGAGTAATTAAGTCTGCCAAGTAAGGGTTGATTAAGGGTGATTAACGATTATATCATTAGATATTGAATATAATTGTTTGTACTTGATGTCATTTATGCATGAATACAAATGCAAACATTATAAGAAAACTCTTGATCATTATAAATTTAAATAAGTAATTAGGAAATTAACAGTGATTAAGGGTTATGAAGGTTTAAAACGTAAAAAATTTTCAGCACTTTTATCAATTTGATTCTTTCTCTAAAGCCATTTTTTCACTAAGGTCTACATTCAAAAATACCTGATTTGTAAAAAGGTGCCCCGCACAATTATATGCATCAGGGAAAGAGAGATTTTTGAAACATCAAAATTTAGCACCTTCAAAAGGCCATAAATTCGCCAAATATTAATATTTTTTGATGGTTTTTATTTTTTGTTTGGTTCGCGCAACTGAGAACCTTTGATTTATCGAATAACAAAGGGGTGTTAGAATTGCTTGCGAGTGCCCCTTTAAAGTAGATATAAAAACCATAACATCCATCAAACATCAGAAGCTGTTGGCAGAAAGAGAAAACCTACATGGGGGATAATGAATCAGACGCATAGGTCATAGAAATGTCTTTAATACAGTCAGCAAAATGTCGTAATGAAACATCTTTTTTTCTTTCTTTCTTCATTAAGGACAACGAGAAAAAAATCAATGCATGGAATCGATAAACAAGAAGGTTTCCGAGATCAAGTCAATGCATGAATATGAATAATATAATTAATCAAAATAATAAAATAAGAGATGATGATCTAAAGCAAAGTTCCATAAGATAAAAATAAAATAGAAGGGAGGATGAAAAAATATGTCGTTGAGACAGTTGTGTTAATGATAAAAGAAATTTTTTATTTCAAAATTACTTTATTTGCTTCGAAGTTAAAAGTATTGATGAATTAGGAATAGGGTGAATGAAAGTTAAAAGCTTCCGTTTAATTATCGATAGATAGGAAAAAGCTTTAATTTCATTAATTAATTTCTCCCATTTGTATATGCAATATGGATAAAAGCTGTTTTAATAACGGGAAATACGGTTACTGGTATAAGGTAACTCATTCGGACGACGAAGGTTATATCTTATGTTGCGAGTTGAGAGAAAAACATTCTTAGATGTTTCCCATCCTAATTCATCATTCAATTTTAACCGAGATATTCCTTTCCAATATCTAGTTATGGAAAGAGCAGCCTTATATTGCACTGGTTCGATTCATTAAGTTAAGACATGAATTGTGAAATACCACGTCACCTTAATCCCGTTGAGGCCGAACATACATTTTGTAACACAAATTAAAAATGTCTTTTGACACATATTTAGAATAATATTTAGTAATGGAAATGCATATAATAATGATGCCTAGGAAATTTGCTCTTTAATAAGAGGTGTAACGGATAGCTTGTCATCTAAAAATAGACCTAAGTGTTTTGTACAATCCATTTGAGCTAACATTGAATGATAAAAAGGGTGCTTAAACATGTCGTTTTTTGTAAAAAAAAACAATTTCAATTGCATTTTGCATTGATGTGCCCAAAGTTCAATAATTCTAAGGTCATTTGAAAGAGTATTAATGAGATACATTAGCATCAGCAACACGATTAGAAATAGAATGATCATCAGAATATAATTTCATTTTTGAACTGGTTTCATCTGTGAGATCATTGATATATAATAATGAAAGCAGAGGACCTAAAACTGAATCTTGAAGGACACCGGATTAAGTACATTTCCATTTAGAAAAAAACCCGTTTAGAACTACTCTCTGATGTCTGTTTTCAAGGTCATAAGGAAACATCTTAATTAAGTTGTTTTTTTTCTAATTTCATTTCGATTGAAAAGAGAAAATAATGTAAAGTAAAAAGACTTGAAATGAACAAAACAACATGTAGTAGTGCAGATTTTAAAGAAGGTTAAGGCATCATCAATCATGAAATGTGTTTGCATTTGGTAAATAATAAACTTTGGATCAGTGTATCAAACAAGTAGCAATTTATTTTGCCTGTTGTGTTACTTTAGAGTGGAGAGAAGATCGATCAAAAAACCATGAGTAAATAGAAAAGAAATAAAATAAAAACCTTTTAAAATGAAAATAAAATATCATTTAATTTATATTTTTCTCTATAAATTTTCATTCTGACGTTGATTGCATTTCATTTTTGAGCAGATGTGTTATTTTTAGATTTTTATATTGCTTGTCTCCATTTTTACTTTTTCGAAATGGGTTGGGATAAAGTGTACGTTCAGAAACCCTGAGTATACAGATAATACACATAAACCCTTAAACGAAAATGAAATATCATCTTATTTATATTTCGAATTGTCTCTACCGAATAAATATGCGTGCCTGCATTTCTTTTGACGTTTTTCCAAAAGCGTTACTGTTAGGAAAAATAACTAAATAATTAATTTGAAAAGAGAAGCAGACATTTAAAAAGTCTTAAATGGTAAAAATAAGCTAAAGTTATGTATCAAACAGAGGATGAAGCAACTCATCGAGATAAATCTGGATTTTATTGAAAATTTTGTTTAACCAATGAGCTAAACCTCCAAGTATATGCATATTCAAACAGACTAAACGAGTAAATCAAGTTTAAGAGTTTCAGATGGAGTCTGGTTCCAAGCACAATGACGTAAGTAAAAAAAATCATATAAAATCATTTAGCAATTTTTTGGTTTTAATTCTTACAGAGATATAAATCATTGTTGGTTTTGAAAACCATTAAAATGGTATCTACAGTGTGTACCAGAAAAGAAATAGTAAGATAAAAGAAGAGAAAATCGAAAATGACTTTAAAAAGAATATTTGTAGAGATCCAATAACGTGCGATTCTTTTGTAAAATAAATGCCTTTTTTGTGATTATGTGCTCTCAAGGGTAATAAATTTTCAATAAATACTTTAGCCACAATAGCTACTAATACTACCATTTTGGCGGTGCCAAACATTGAAATTTGTGACGTAACTAAAAAAGGTGAATACATATTTAAGCTGTTCAATATGTTGAAAATGGAACGAAGGTAAGTAAAATTGAGATCTGTGTTGTCTATGGAATAACCATTTTAAAGTGAAGGAGCAACAAATTGATTTAAGGAGGTTCTCTTAAGAATATCGGTAAATTGTTTGGTTGATTTGTTTAAAACTATACATTCGAGAAACTGATTGGTTTAAGACGCAATTACATTTTCTTTATTCGTTTGTTATTTACTCGTTGAAGTAGAACTTGAGAGAATTTAAGATTTTATATGAAGTCAATAAATAATCTGTATGCTTATTATAAATTAAATTGTAGAATAGTTAGTTAAAGGTATGTGCGTTTGTAATTAACCTGATTAAGTGAAACTTCAGCGACTTGATTTGGTTTGTAGTCGATATAGGAAACTGACGAAGGCTTGGTTAGTTAAAGGTCAATTTACTTTTTTGCTTTCGTTTTCAAAATTTAACTATATTTTTATAAGCTTCAAATCCCCTGTCTCTAGTAGATGCCATTAGTTATCACCCGTGAACAAAACCGATATCAATCAAATGTGCCTGTGTATTTCGCAGATTTCGATCTTACCTTCTCTGTATCTACTATATATATATTTTTTATGAGCAACGATAAGCTCTTTATTGATACAATTAAACCTTCCTAACGTCTACATTATTCATATCCAGAAATGCTTTCGAGATCTCCAGTTTTCTAATTGCTTCCAGCTTCAACTTGTAAAGCACCAATAAACATTGAGCGTATTAGTTTTATATTGTTATAAAGAAGATGATTCTTGTTTGGACAATATTCTATAAATTAAAAATCCCTTTTAAAGGGAAAGCTACCATTCATTCGTTCATATAGACCTTAATGCACTTCATGCTTCGACCTGTCCTCTTTGACATTAAATCGATTAGTAGCATTTGATGCATACTGCTAACTAAATCTAAATATGATGATTATATAGCATTTAAACTAGTTATTCATTTCGTCCATATTTTTCCTTTTTTTCAAGAAAAAAGTTTGAACAAATTTCTCTTAAAAATGCCTATTAGTAATTCTTGTTTTTTATAGAAGGGGTATTTTTACTGATGTAACATTTTAGGATATCAGTTCTTTATGACATCTTTTTTTACTTCAAATATTTCGAGGAATGATACTTCAACTTTTCATTCATAACGTCGGTATTCTTTGTTTTTATAAAATTCTCTCAAAGATGTCTTTAATTTCTTTTGATGTAAAATTTTATTATATCATTTCTTTTTGACATTTTTTTGTCTTTTTGAATAAATTTTGACATTTCAATACAAACCAATTAGATTCTTAATGATATTATTTGCAACTAACCAAATAGAATAATAAGACAAACTTTCGAAAAAATTCCAGCTACGTTATTGGTTGCAAATTACATCATCAAGATTCTGATAGGTTTATGTAATGGAGTAACGACGGTTATTGTCATACACACTGGTTCTTGTAGACGTCATGAACAATTAAGTAGTTGTGTCTATACAGTCTATAAAGCAAAGTAATCAGTTTTAAAACAAGGATACGGACGCTAGGGTTTTAAATTGTTCTTTGTTAGAAAAACTACTGCCTGGTCGTGTTCTCATGTGTCAAGAAGAAATAAGTACTAATAATCACATGTTTATGAGGAAAATTTTGCATTAATTTGCCGATTGAATTTTTTTTTTTGGAATTTCGTAATATCCCGAACGAAGTGAAAAAGTTGAAAGATAAAGCAAAGAAATCAATTTCATTTGAAAAAAAGATACGAGACCTTATGGTGTATTTGGAGATATAGTTATCATTTGGTCTCGTTAAAGTGTTTCAAGAAGTAACTCAATAACTTAGAAGGATATCAGGTTTTTCTATACAGTAAGCTGTATATTCTTTCTTTGTTAAATTTTTAACCATTTATTTTACCCTACCGTGAAAATAGGTATTCATTTGTGATACAAAATTAAAAATTAAATTGTATTTAGGGTATATTTGAGGTCCATTTTTTTTTCTCTCCCTCTGAATTATGAAGAAATAGATAACATTTATCTGCAGTGTGATACTTGAATCGTTAGGATGTACGTCCCCCGGGTAAACCTTTATAATGTGAAGTAAATGGGATAGTCCGTTGGTATTTGATGAAAAACTAGATTGCACAGTTTCTAATGTCCATTTACACAACTGTGAACTATTTGCACCTGTGATACAAATTGACAGCATGAAATAGCGTTTTCTTTCCTTGTACAGCACATTTTTTAATTGATCTTCGTCAAAAACACAAATGAATAAATCAAATCCGAGTTCCAAAATCTACTGAGATCTACTCACCAGTTTGAGATATACTCTGATTGTTCAAGTTGTATTTTCAACCAGCAAAACTCGAAGTAATATTATTGAGTGTTGTTTTGTAGAGAAAACCAAAAATGGGGCATCATAAACGAGTAAAACATTCAATACCCAGTTTTCTACTATTTTTTGACAATTTTTATCATTTGAATTTTCACAAAAATGAGATTATCTAAGCAAATAATGAACAGATTTTAAAGAATCATACACTGAAATTTAAGTTAGGTTTCCAAGAGCGTATTTCAATCTTATATTGTTTAAATGACTTCTTTTTTGTTTTAATTGGAATAGAATTCCATATTTTTGGGCCAATATGCCGTAAGGAATCAGTTCCCCAAGTCGTAGTTTTAATATTAGAAGTTTGGAAGATGTTTTGCGAGGGATATTTTATATTTTGCTTAGTCGGAAAAATAAGTCGCATTATTTCTGGTGCAATACCATATGCTACCTTGAAT
>JAUKPT010002942.1:0-12617 GCA_032273505.1 Nanomia bijuga
ACATACAATACGGACACGAACATAAACAATACAAACAATACAATACAAGCACAACTTTAATTGACTAATTATACACGTGCATAAGAATAAAGTTGCACGTGAAAGAATAGCATATCTCTGTTTAAACTATCACAAGAGATAAATGTACACGAGCAAAGGAATAAAGTTGCACGTGAAAGAATAAGCATATCTCTGTTCAAACTATCACAATACACCAATATATTCAAAATGGTCGTTTTATGTGGAAATTGTATAATTTCTTTTAACTTAGAGGGATTTCTATATTACTTTCAAAAACCGTCTCACGACATCGGCCATTAAAAGGGAACAGATTGGAATCAACAGACAAATGAGCCCATTTTGAAAACCTGAGACTTAGGGCAATAACATATCTAAAATCATGGCCAGTTTAATTATACAAAAATAGAACAAAATCTTCCCCACCCCTACTCCCCATATACCTTAATTTTCGCAGGTTTTCCCCAAAACCGCAAAAATTTGTAAGCGCGAAAAGTCTGGGGGGGGTCCACAAAGGGGGTCCACAAAGAGGGTCCACAAAGGGGGTCCACAAGAAGGGGGGTCTACAGAACGGCAACATTCATGAACTGATTTGTCTGCTTTATACTATTTCGCTTGCGAACATAGCCGTGCCCCATATATGCGAATGCGGCGCAATCCTTTCTCAACATATATTTTAAAAAATGTTCTATTGTCAACAAATTGCCCCCGCCCAAAAAAAAAAATAAATAAATAAAAATTTTCTCTGCAATTAATTGAACTAGGATTCCATTGAACTAAAAAACTTATTCTTTATGCGGTCTTTTGCAAATTTTGAAAGAGGGATAAAAGAAAATTTGTTCACCTGAATAGAGTTCTGTATCCAGATATATTTCCATATAATTCAATTTTTCCAGGTAAGAATAACATGTTGAAGACTTTCTAGGTCACCTTCAAATTCTCTTAACTCGACTAAAACTAATATCTGCGAAAAAAAAAATGTTCCTCGATATATTGATATAATTATGATGTCATAATTATGCATACGTTTTGTTATGACAATAGGCAATTAAAGTTGTACAATACAACCCGATTATCGATTATTCTTCACATTTTGAAGTATTAATTCATATTATTTGCACTCAGGGGCGGATCTAGAATAAGGTTTTTAAGGACCGAACCTTACTCAAACTACACGGAGAGAACATTTTAAAACACTCATTCATTTTTTCATTCAGCAGGTCAGGTATTAAAAATTGTTGCAGGTAAGTTTGCCGAGTAAGGTTTTAGGAAAACCTTAACGTTTGTGAAATCTATCGTCTGTAACCGGCTTTAAAAACATATGTATCTGTACCGCAATTTTATTACTTCTTTACATCGTTGAAACGTCAAATTTGCCGAGAAAGGTTTTAGGAAAACCTTAAGGTTTTTAAAAATTAGAAAAAACATAAAAAAAGTCGACCGTCTGTAAACGGCTATGTATAGTTAAGTTTAACTGACTCAAGATACGATGAGTATCATAGAACTTATCAGAGTCTGCGACCAATTCTTCAATGATGGCAAATTCCAGAAGATCACTCAATTAAAGGATCAATTAGTTCGGAAGATGAAAGACACAATTCAAGGGACAAATGATTCTCAAAGATACAGATCAACAAGCTGATCCAATTTGGAAATCTAGAATTGCAACCTAATGTCATAAACAAATTTTCAGTGAAGTGAGTATATTTATTCTCTTACGCTTTCAAAAAGAAATATTAAAAATTTCAACTAGGCTGTGCAATAGTTGCTAATTTAGCAAATAGGTGTAGGTCGTGTTCTTTCTTTATCATAGTAATTCCATTATTGACTATAAGTTGAATGCCAATGATGTGTTGTTGATTGGGATATGTAACTAAGTTAGAAAGTTCCTATCCATAATTATTGAAGCACAGTCATTCAAAATATCTTGATATGATGATCGATTTATCTTGGTGTTTTTTTGCCACAGTATTAAACTTATTTTTATACTTATAAAGTTTAAGTGTTCATAGAATATAATTGAAACTTGACCCCCATTAGTAATTAATCAATCCCCTTAACCACACTTCCACTTCATTTCTTCTTCATACTACTGCTGACCCATGAACATACTAATATTTTTCTAAATGTAGCACAACATTAAATGTCTCGTGTTCATTTATGAAATCATACAAAATAAGATGATTCCTTATCAAAGAATTATACTATGTTATTAATTAAATGTTATTTGGGTGTTATCGCGCATTGATTTTATTAAAAAATCAAACACTGCATTTACTTGAAATGTTAAAAAACAGTAAAATAAAAGTATTTATGTGTTAGGTGTTATGTTATGGTTTTAAAAGTTATATAAGTCAGAATTATTATACTTGTTCGAATTCCAATTCGTTGCTTTAAAACAAAATTGTAAATAACACGATAGTATGATACTTATATATTCAAAAGTATGTAATAATGAGTGTATTTATCAGAAAAAATATCTAAATATAATCACAAGGTACCAAAATGATAAGGTTAGCACACATAAAGCATTGAATCATGGTACCATTCTAGATGATCTCCCGATGGTAGTTGCTTGTTTAATGCTGCATCCATTATTATCTGTAATAGCCAGGCTGTGACACAGTATTTAAAAGTTTTAACAGCTAAGAGCTGTATTTAAATACTGATAAATTCATTCATCACGATGTTTTCCAGCAAGACTACGGTTTTTATCACAAGATACTGCGTTCACCTTTTATTTAAAGGACGAGGTAGTAGATCATTTCAAATATCCATCAGATGTTAAGGACAATTATGAAAGACAAAGAAAACTTCAAACTGTGGCAGCAGATATTTCAAAACTGAATACGTATTCCTCATTCATTGCTATAGATAAATATTGACAAAAAACATGAAGAGTTCTAAGCTAAAGCATGTACCATAGCAGCAGAAAACAATATTTAAGTTACAGCACCAAGAACATGTGATACACAAGGTAATAGAGCCACCCCTCCTCATGAATCTATATCCCAATACTACAGAATAACAATAAATGTTGAATTTGTAGATAGGTAAGAAAATTCATAAGTTATTTTATGTCTGAAGAAAATTGTTTTGTATATTGTTGTTGTTTTCTGCTATAAAATATATAATCTAAATTAAAAAAAATTGTCTATTCATAGGAATCCATACTTTGAATGTTTTGGCTTGTCTATTGATCTGTCAACTATGAATAGAAGATATTCGTAATTCTCCAAAACTTGAATATCGCAAAGGAGTATTGGGTATGCCAAGGGGGGAATGTTTCTGTAGATAGCTAGTTTTATATTGAGAAAAGGTATAAGTGAGAACACTTCTCATCATTTTAACACCTGGTGTAAGATTAACTTAAATATTCTAAGTAATTATAAAAGTATAATAGTTTATTTATGTTATTCACAAATTACTGCATTAAATATTCATGTATTAATGTGATTAAAGCAGCTGAAAACAATGTTCTTCTATTTTAGTTTTAACACTGATAGTGCCGTTTGTTCATGTGATGTGTGTTTAAAGGACATGAGGTTTATTTGTTTTTAGATGTTAAAAGGAAGGTTGGTGTAATATTATTTATAAAATTTGAAATATTTAAATCGCAATGTGTAAAAATAATAGTTTACATTACCCTGATACTACACCAGGTATGTCTATTGCTGATTTTAGAAAATGGACTGTTTCGCAGCTAAAGAAAGCCTGACGCAGATTTGACCAACTGAAATTGTGGCATAGTGATGCTTATGAGGGAAGAGACTATAGTAATTCTAGCTCTGAAGTTGAAATTGGAAGTTATGTCGAAGTGGAAACGAGTGATCATATCGAAACACCAAAAACAATTCCCCAGATATGTCTTGAACTTGGAGAATGTTCATATGAAGTGCTAACTAATGCCATATCAATCTCGACAAGATATTATTCGGAAAATGACTCAAGGGCAAAGCTCTGATGATACAAAAAGTGTTTGGCAAGGTTTTCGAAATGGAAGAATTACTGCCTCCATTTTAAAAGACTTTGTCTCCAAGGTGAACAATAACATGGAAATCATAAATACTGACAAATCGAAAAGCTTGTTGTCAAATATTTTAGGTTATTACGCTCATTATCAGTCTAATTCTACGACTTGGGGTATAGATAATGAAAGTGCTGCTCGTTCACTGTATGAAAAAATAATGAAGAAAGATCATCATAAATTTTCGGTGAGTGAAAGTGTTTTTTTTATAGATTTAACTGATCCCTATCTTGGAGCTAGTCCTGATGGCTTAGTTTACTGTCTCTGTCATGGTGAAGGGCTGGTCGAAATAAAATGCCCATGGACTTATCGTGATCTTTTGATTGCTGAGTATGCTGAAAAAAGATAATCTTGTCTGGAGAAAGTAAAAGATGATGTAAAGTTAAAAAGGAAACATAGATATTTTTTTCAAGTCCAGTGTCAAATGCATGTAACACAGAGAAGATGGTGCGATTTCTTTTTATGTACAACGAAAGACTTTCATCTAGAAAGAATCAATTATGAAAAAGAATTTTTTACACAGTTCTTAATGAAAGCAAAGGTTATATATGAGGGGCTTGTAATGCCTGAATTGTTAACAAAAAAGTTACAATCTATCTGTAATGAAAAGGATGTAAAAACACTTGTATATTCACTTGTTAAAAAGGTTTGCAATGTAAAATATATTGATCTTGATTCAAAGATATACATAATTGCATTGAATTTAGCTTATGAATTACTTTCATAGTGTGCACAATAACAAAATGAGGGGGGGGGATAATTTTGGTCAAAATATTTGCTGGCGAATGTGTATGAGATGAAAATTCAATAAGACTCTAACAAAATCTTATTTTTAAGTTTTGAATATTACAAAAGTAGACTAAATAGATTAAATGTTTAAACGACTTCTGAAACTTATTATATTGCTCCCTCGGTACAATCAATGATTCCAACAACATTGGAAAATTTCTTGAAACATTTAGGATAGAATCTCTTATTTTGCGCTTGAGTTGGCCAATGAATCAAACAATTCAGCTCTTTTTCTAAGAAAGGAATCCAGGTTCTAACTTTGGAAATTGCACTTTGTGATAACCCAAATCAGAAAGCTAGGCACAAATGCGACAAAGTGAAAGGAAAAATTAATTTTCGAAGGAAAGTTTTCTCTTACAACCACGTTTTGTCGTACTCGGTTTTACCGTTTCGTAGAAAGTTAGCAATTTTGTTTTAATTTCCAGGTGTTTAAAAAGCCATCGAAAAGCGCTATAGTTCTGAAGTCCAGTGTACATATGCACAGATCTATCATTATCTTTTACATCATCTATTGTAAATTTCCTTGGTCCATAAATTTGCTCCTCTAACTTCGAAATAGTACATTTCAATGCGTTGATTTCTTTGCTTTTCTTTATTAAGTCATCTTCTAAGCGAGCCATATGCCCTTGCTTTTTTATACAGTTAGAACACAAGTTCGATTTACAAGGCATTGAGCGGGCACATGTGCCATCAGAATAATCATCATAATCATGATCGGAACAGGAAGGAGTTTGTGAGTATGGAATGGGCAAAGATTCGCTACCATTGCGTGTAACAGATCGCTTGCGACGCCTTTTAGAAGGTCCAGATTTTTCAGAGCATCAAGATGGAAGTGTCTGTTTTGGAGTTGTCTCAGTTCCGTAACCTTTTAGAGACAAAGTAGGTATACTGTACTCACTAGAACAGTAGCCAGCGGCGAAATGATTTGAGCATACAGTAGTACTCTATCTTCATTTTGAAAGAGCCACCTCGATTCAATTGTTTTGACCAATGACGCATGTCAGCCTCACTCTTTGGTTTGTACCACTGAAGTATGCCTACGTGGTCCATCACGACAAGCCTAAAAGAATGTTACATGTAACGCTGTCACCAAGAAAACTTTTAAAATCTGGACCAAATGTGGACAAAGGTTTTCTTGAAAAATGAATGTTCAGTAATCATTATGCCTAGGCAAATAATTATATTGATAGCTAATTTGTTAGTTGATTTACGATCAATCAAATACAAACAATATAAATAAAAAGTACATATACAGAAGAAGAAAAAAAAACTTACTTATCCTTATTGGTGCGACTATTATCACATCAGTGAACTGCAAAATAATCTTTACCACCCATCATATATTAATTCTCTTAAGCAACGATTTTGTTCACATCTACTCACATCTTCTTTTTCTGTTTTCACTACTTAACTCTTGTGTTGTGTTGTTATTATTTGAATCTACATTTAAACATCCATTTAATAGGAAGTATTGTAGCTTGTGCATAATTAAATAGTGTTTAAATTTATTATTATTTGTTTAGAAATAAAGAATAGATGTACAAATAAACAATAATGCTTTTAAGTATCTAATATTTGTTTTAAAATCATATTTGTTTTTGAATTTACTCACCCAACTTTCTTATTACAAATATAAAGTACAAACTTATTCCCCCGTAGCAATCCATTAATGCATTGCGAATCTCACTCTACCTTATTTTATATTTTATATTTTATATATTCACCTTTTTGATTTCGTTTTTGATAAAGTTAATAAATGTTTTAGGTGTTTCACTTTTACAGCACATTTGGCATCAAGAATGTAAATTCTTCCATGAATTTTGTCAAGTTTGTTTGAAAAACCAGACTTTATTATGTTTAGTGCTAATGTGATGTTTGTATTGAGCGGTTCTAGTAGCTTGGAGATGTTCATTTCTAACCAATTTGCAAACTTCTAGATAGTTTTTTGCTTGATCAAAGACTCATGAAAAATTAAGTAGTACCTGGATTATTACACTAGCAACATTGTTCTCAGCATCAAAACCATTTGATGAAATTCAACGATATAAAAAGCAGCAAAAGCATTTCATATGATTAAATTAGATGGTAAAAAAATTTCAAAATAAAATGTTCAAAGTAAGCGAAAAGGGCTTGGCCTCTGCCGTGTTTGAATTAGCTGTAGTTGGTTTTCGATACTAGAAATATTATTCTTAATTGCCTTAACAAGTTAATTAAAAGCATGCAACTAAACATTTGCCTTGGTGTTTTTTGTTTCCCAAGGCTTATAAAGTAAGATTTTTTTGGATCCTCATTATATTGGGGTCATTGTTTTTATTTTTTTAAATCTTGGGGAATAAATCATCTTGGAGGTGCACATAATTATATTGGGAGCATCAACCACCTTCATGGTGTTGATGCTATTAAATTTCAGAGATTGTTCTCTTTGTTCACCTTTTGTTGCTCACTCTTGGCTTCATTTTAATGATCACCAATCAAAACTGTTTTACAATTTATTTTGTCTTAAGTAAATAGTGTGAATGCACTAAATTGGTTTCTTTTTGTAAACAAATAGACACAAAATATATTTTTGAATTCGTCTTCTTAACCCGCAGTGAGGAATGGGGGTAAAATTCTTTTATTTTAAAATATAGTTCATCAACTGTTAACTTGCTTTAACGCAAGAGACTCTGGTTCTACATTTAATCCAACTTTACTAGTAAGAACCTTTGACAACTGTTAATAGATTCTGCTATTAATAAATTCTGTCGATTTACTATGTTAACCCGCGGTGAGGAATGGGGGTGGTAAAATTACATTCAAATACATAACTGGACTGCTGGATAGCTCGACTGCTCCCGGTGCTCTCGCCTCAGTTCCGTGAGCATTGATTGGATATCGGACAACGCCGATGTATCAGCGGAGATTGCCGGCTGAACTGACATTCACCAGTAGTACAGTCACCAGTATGATCCAATACCAGGTGTGACTTGGCGCCATGTTGACGGGAGCTAGGGTCAGTTAAATCAATCTGCAAGTAATCAGTAATCAGTAATCAGCGTTAACGAGTAATGAGTAATCCAATACGACGTAGATAAATCAATGTTGCAAGAATTATGTTGCTTTGTTATTGTTATTATTATTATTATTATTATTATTATTATTATTATTATTATTATTATTATTATTATTATGATTATGACGGAATATTAACGTCCGCGCGATAAGTAAACATTAATTGGATGATAGGGTAAGAGCGACTCCGCAATAGGAAGGCGCGATAGGAATAGAACAAGAGGCTATTGATTGGCTATTGATTGTTCAACGGATCGAGTGGCAGGAAAGTGTAGGTGAACTGTCATGGCCGACAGAGACACGAACGACCGCAAAGCTGAAGGTAGCACCCATCTTTTTTAACACGCTCTCTTTTGTTAAAAAAACACTTGCTTGTTTTTATGTTAAAGTGAGATGTATATCTCACGATTGCTTCAATCATTTTAAACAAGAACTTGGAAAATATCTTGAATTGTGTTGATAATACTTCATAGGTCTTTTTTAATCGGTACATTTAGTTGAGAGCTGTTTAGGGAAGGTCAAATTATCCACTTTGTGCTGACGGTTGACTACCATTACATGTGACAATGGTTGGATTTACGTGAATTCTTTGAGCACTTTTGTATTTCACGTCTGATTCTAAGTTAGAACACCCTTCTGTAAGCTGTTGCATTGGCTCAATATTTTCCAAGACAATTTCATCGCCGCGATACACTTTTTTACCGATTAATTTCAGGAGCTGAAAAGTATCCTATCTCGGATCAGGCATAAAATGCTGTTAATAAATTAGCAAAGGTAGATTTGCCACTATCGGACGTTCCATATAACACGATTCCCCGTTTTTTAGTATCACGTTCGCATAAAACATTAAATAGTCGTACGATAAATATTTTAACCGTTTCGTTGTTTTCGAATGCTATATGCTCCAACCACTTTAACATTGGACATTTAACTTCATCAGAACATTCATCTGAATTAATGCGGTCTTCAAACGAGATTATCGTACGTTTAGCGATAACTTGTGCGAATGCGAGTTCCTTTATTGCACGTAATTGTGTAGGTGATGTTTTCCGTTCTAATGAACACAAAACATCGTCTGCTAATCCTTCTCCGTATTCCTCGTTGTGTGTTCAATGATATAGTTAATTAGATTGTCCTCATTGGAGCCTTCGGAGGAGGATTTCTCGTTCCAATGGCTCTTTGAGGAGACCTCCCGCACTATCCTCCGCAATCTCAATCTTTCCAGCTGATTCCCTCTTCTCGAGGTAGTTAAGTACGTTCTGAAGATATGCGTCGTCCGAGATGAATTTAAGTGATACTGTGAATCCACAGGACTTGCAGGCAAGGCAATCCTGGTGACCTCTGGCGATACTCTTGCATTCTCCACAAGTCTCTCCGGGGAGCTCTTTGTGGGCTCGTCTAATACGTCGTTTAATACGTCTTGCCAAAGTCCACCCTGACTCATTAGATTCATAAAGTCCAATGAGGTAGTGGGTGTGGTAACCGGCAAGTTTGTCACTGCACTGTCCGCGGTGGGTGGCGGAGATTATATCCTCGCCTTCTTCGTATTTGAGCAAGTTGAATTCCGCTCTGGTGTGTATAACATGGAGCATGGCTCCGCAGGGCGCTTCATCGGACGATGCAGCAATGTTGCGGGGCTTGGTGTTTCTTCGATGGACACCAACTGGTCCACCTTCGTTTTCTTGTGGACGGGCTATAACATCTCCATCACGGTTTGTTATCGTTTGTTTCTTCTCGGGGGTGTGTTCGTCAGATCCACCACGAACGGGGTATTGGAATTTTCGTTTTCTTCGCATGTAAGGTTGGTCGTCCACACGGAATCTAAATTAAAATCCACATCATAAGTATTCAGGATTAAGTTGGTCATTCTGGAGCAGCCATTTCATGTTTGGTTTCAGGAAATGAAATACAGTTTCACTAATCGCCTTCTCTAACAAATTGTTGACTAATATGGTTGATCGTCGCAAGAAAGATCCAGGGGTGTCTCGGGGAAGTAGGCCATGGATAACAATCATAGTGTTAGATAGGCATGATCTCACCATGTTACAAAGGCTGATTATTCCTTGGGCGATATTTTCAGGGCTGTCTCGTTCTAGATTGTTGGTTCCAACTAAAGTAAAAACTGTCTCGCAAAGTGGTAATAGACCAAACTTGACTCTCCACATTAAATGCTGGATCCTGTCACCACGAAGGCCAAAATTTGCAAAACTTAACATTGAAAAATACTTTTCATATCTCTTGACGTTGTATAATAAGGAATCACCCAAGAACAATATTTTTCATGCTCTTGTAACCAAGAGTAATTTTGCTTCTTGATTGGAAACATTATCTAAGGATAACAAGTACATAGTTTAATAACATTGAATTAAAAAAATATATGAAAATGAGTTAAGCAAAATTGGAACTATTTGCCTTAAACTTTCTCCATCACTGACCTATATCAAAACACAATAACAAAAAGTCTTAATACCAGACTAAAACTAGTCTTTGCTTAGCTGACTCACCTAAAACAAGGTCAGCGGTATTAAGGAAGTCTTTATTCTTTGACACTTTGAAAAAATGAATATTTTACAAAATTCACATTTCAAAGTAGATTTAAGGAAGTACTAGGGAAGAAACAGATGAAAATCAACCAGAACCCTGGAAAAAGATAGTTTTAACTTCTAGGTTGTTTACAACCTAACTTTTTCTAGGGCAATCATTTCTGGATTGTTCCTCATAACATTTCTCTGGGTTCTGGTTAGTGGAATTCTCCCTAGGTCACGATGAAACCTTAAATCCATCTTCCTATTGTCTTTGTAATAGAAAGATCTCAAAGGAATACAGACCTGAAGTGTTTCACATATTGACTAAAACATACCAACAAAAGATTGATCATAGCAGAGTTCCAAAAATGAACCAAAAAAAGTTCAAAAGATGAAACAAGAATTTTGTGTAGTCAATAACACTCCTAATAATAAATAACAAAATTAAACATAACATAAAATAAATTTAATTGATCAGATTTTATGAAATATCGAGCAAGCTAGACAAAAAGAGGAATCACCAGTAACAGGAAGAATATGAGCACATCATACACATTTATCGTACGTAATTTCAGACAAATATCTCTTGACTTTTCTTTCATATGAAATTTCATCATAACCATTTTCACGCAAATAAATTAATTGTAAATATTCATGCCTAAAGATCATGGGCCAGCGATTGGAATAAGTTGTGTTTTTAGCATATTTTTTAATACGTTGCTGTTTTTGCTCTCTAGCTTCCATTGAATTTACACCTAATCCTAAATTATAAAGGGATAATGTCTTCATTGCATGAGTTGGAGCTATATTGCACAACACCCAGAAACTGGGGGTGACACTGCTTTCGTTTAGCCTTGTAGAATTAAAAAGAGCTTTAGCAGCATCAACCATTTTTTCCAAATCAACTGAATTGAAGTTAACAAGTCGTACAGAATAAGCAATGAATTTACACAAGTTAATAAATTCTAAAAAATATCTATGAAGTCTGATTCCTCTTTTAAATCAGTCAGTGCATAAAAAAGTTTCCATACCTTCACAAAAAATTCTTTACAAACATTATTCTTCAAATGAAGTGGCTCACACTTGGCCACATCAACATAAGGTCCAAGAAGAGGGGCATATTCCTGACGACTTTTTAATTCCTCAGATATATACCCTCTGATTTTGAGCCTCTTCATATCATGAGCTAATTTTTTTTTAATCTTAGATTTAAACAAGTCAACCAGATAACTATCGGATATTCTTTTATCATAATTAAAAGGTTCCCAACCAGAGCCAAGTTCTTAGGTGGGATCACAACAGTTATGTAAATTTACATTGGCAAAAGTAGTAAAATATGTGGCAGCATTAGATAATTCACCGGCTAAACAACAAAAACTTCATTCATTGGGTAGTTCAGATAATTTAAATTCAACCTTATGCATAACATTATCTACATTGACAGCAAAAACTTTTGACTCTAAATATGTAAAATCTTGAATAGCTTTAATAACAAATCAACGTGATATATCATATCACCCCCAAAAACCATAAAACTGCTGTATAATCGTTTTCCAACATCCAACTTACAACTGTACGAATACCAGGAGCACCATCACCCACAAATGCAATTAGAAAAAGAGTAGAATCAGGGTCTTTCTTTAGAAATTTAAAATCTAGAAATTTATCTGTCATGGGTTTATTTGCCCCAATATAAAATTGAGCAAGGCATGGAATAAATGACCTAATTTCTCGGTAGTTACCAGAAGGCATAGGGAAGCACTCAGCTTCTGTAGTCACAAGATCTGTGCTAAAGGGTCTGATAACATCTATGTCAATAGAGGATATAAACTTTGCTAGTTTGCCATAAGGAAGAAAGTTAGCAACTTTGCGCTTCTGAAAAGAAGAGTTTCTATTACACTTTCTAATGCTCTTATACTTAGTCTTGCCCATCACATTATGTGAAAAGTAAATACTTAAAGACCTTAACTTATTCTCTTCAGATAGATAATACTTATTCTGCCAAGTACTCATCAATTGTTTACCAAGACCATTAACAACTGAGGTTTTACTATTATTTTGTGACTGTCTTTAGGAAAAGGGACCTATCTGTTTTTACCGAGGTAAACGAGAACAATAGAATGTTACTGCAGTAAGATCATATTTTCCTTGCGGTAAGATTCAACTTTCCTCGCTGTAAAATTAGATTTTGGTCACGGTAAAATTCA
>JAUKPT010002943.1:0-12617 GCA_032273505.1 Nanomia bijuga
TGTGTGTGTGTGTGTGTGTGTGTGTGTGTGTGTGTGTGTGTGTGTGTGTGTGTGTGTGTGTGTGTGTGTGTGAATAAGTTTTTGGTTTCTAATTTTAAGTATGTTTATCAAAATCTTTTATTGTTTATATTCTTTGTGGAAGCAAAAAAATATTATTGATCCACTTTTAAAGTATATTATATTATATTTATAGAATTAGAGCTATATCAATTCATGGATAGAGATATTAATGGTGTTATGGTTTGATTGTTTGAATGATTTGGATCAAAGATTGATTGTGATGGTTTTACTATTCAGACAACTTCAACAGAGAAGTATTTGAAAAAAATATCTTATCTTTGTACCAACGTTACTAAAGTTACTAAAGCAGAATTATGTAGAACTTAATAGTGGCCAGTATATTTTGATTTAAACGATCACCTGGAATCACCTGAAATCACCTGGAATCACCTGAAATCACCTGGAATCAGGTACTTTAAGTGGATTAATTTTCGCGTGGATTTATTTTCGCGAATTGTACTTCATTCGCGAAAATTAGTCCACGCAAAAATTCAGAAAATGCTTTATTTGTGAAAATAAATCCACGCAAAATTAATTATATTTTTAACGTGTCTCATTTGTGATTAAATGCAATGAATTTGACATTAAAAAACAAATGTACATCTTCGATGAATATTAATCCACGCGAAATATCCAAAAATGTCATTCGCTAAAATAAATCCACGCGAAAATAAATCCACTTAACGTAATCAGCTAATATCTTAAATTCTAGTCTGAGGCATCTTTAGTATGGTTAAGTTAGTCTGGGCCAATATGAATTATGGAAATAAAATGATATGAAGATCAATCTGCACGGGTCTGTGTACGATATTTTCGATGTTGGATTGGGTGAGTTATTGAAAGTAGGTTGTTAGGTAAAATGTGCACGTTTCAGTTTTACCATTGGCAGGGTATTGATAGAGATAATAATCAAAGCAAAATGCTTCCATCATAGCGCCAGTGAATGTATTTGAGCTCGTTTGAGCAAACATAAACTAAGTGAATCAATTTCACGAATCCTCGCACAATAGTTCTCTACTCTCGCGAAATAAGAAGGGATGAACATTAGCATAATAGTACCATAAAATGCATCACTCTGCATTACCAGTAAGTCTTATACTGCTGATCCTGAATCTGTACTAGAAAAAAAAACACGCACTGTCTTCTTAACAGAAATGATTGTGTTCAGGGAATTCCCTGATTAAAGAAAAAAAAATTGAAATCCAAATTATTTATATAAAATTCTCCAAAAAATGCTTTTCCTGGTCTTTTGAAGGGGTTTAAATCTTAAAATGTCTTCATTGGGGGGCTCACAGTTCCCCCCAAATCCCCAGCCGCTTTCGATTTCTATGTAAAATTGGACGAGTTTTATTTGTTTAATTTATAAAAACCATGATAAGTTGATGTTGATGTAATTTTCAACCAATCAAAGGGAAATATTTTATCAATATCTTTTAGACGATTCCTTATCTCTACATCCTAAGGAAATGTCATTCAATATTTATCTTCTTCCTTTTCATCTTCGACTGATACTATCTTCCCCCAACACTGTGAGGAGTTGACTGAACAAAAAAGAAAAGGAAATTTTCAACAGGTCTTGACCCTAATTTTGTCCTTCAACATTTTTTTTGACGTTCCAGTTGAATATAGTTTAAGAGTATTGTTTGTGTGTGAATTCACTATTCTGAACTGAATTTTGTATGTTGATACAAAAATAATATTTTTTTGTCGATCAGTACAATCATATATCCTTGAACTGTATTCATGTTCATCAAATCGTCATACAGATAAAATAATACCGCTAAACACACGAATCTAGATGGTGAATAGCCCACAAAGTGACGTTGAATACGCACACATCCACACGCACACATTGATAATCTAATATAATTGTGAAAAAATCAGAAGAATGTATCGAAATATCTTGTTAAACTCTTCAGAAGAAAAAAAAGTGAAAATGGGGTGTGACATTGAACGCAAATCAAAGTGTTTATGAATCGCGAACAAGTGGTTTTAAGTGAGTTTTATAATTCAACTTGATGAAGAAGATATAGGATTACGAACGATTAAGGAGATTAGTGTCAATTGATGTACTCTTTATAATAATCAGATTTCAGTACAAGGAAATTATATATATGAAGGGGTTTGCTTGTTAACATTTTGAAAATGTGTGAAGTTTGTTACATAAGGGCAGACCACTTGGTGCGAATGAACCACCTGGCCCACATCATCTGGTCAATGATCTGAGCTATGTGTAATGTAATGCAATTTTTCTAGACCCGTAAAACTTTTTATTCATGTAATTATTTTTCTTACTTTGCACATTAACAGCTGAGCATTCCCCAAAGAAATTTGGAGTACGGACGTTGTGGGTAAACATATTATTATTGTGATTTGTGTTTGGTTTTTAAATGTTTTTGCTCCATTTCTAATTAGTAAGCTTATTAGGTTGGCTAGACTCTGATGAGAACTTTTGATAGATTTAATTGTAAATTTTAACATTGTTTTCTCATGATTGTAAATTTTCATGACAGATTTTACCATCGCAATCTTTAATCGATTTATGGTTCGCACTTATGATGGGACAGTCATGCATAATCTCTTTGCGTGCATATCGACGCAATGGCTTCAGTTCCACCTACTCCCCCCCCCCCCATCCAGTAAGCATCTCAAGAAGACTTACATCAAATGAATGTGTGTTGAGAGATAGCATACCACTACGCGTTTGTCGTGGTTGGTCAATGTCAATGATCTAGTTTGTGACAACAATTTTAAAACAGACTTTAGTTTAAGCGCTCATTCTGTTATTTATATTCTTGATAAACATGTTTTTCTGTGGATGTTTCCTGAAAATTCCTATTTTATAAAACGGTTTTATTTTACTTAAAATTTTGTATGGGACCCTAGCATTTTAATTGCATTTAATTTAGCAGATGTTAGTAGTATTTTGATATCAACATAAGCTTTTTTTATCTATGCTTATATACCACGTGCACATCCCAAGTAGAGGCCATTTACTAAGCACTATTATTTGGGCTAGGATCACAGGACGACACACAACATTTAACACTGAACAAATCCCTACGTGGGACTTTTAAGCCAACAAAACCGCGACAAGCTCCAGCTACATAGTATAGTGGAATCATCACTATCACCTTCAGATAAAGTGACTTGGTCGAAGCCTGCTATTTATAGCCTTCTTAACTGGTTGCACGTGTGTATGTGCATGTGTGTGTATGTGCGTGTTTTGTGGTCTGTGGTTTCCCCCATACGTTTCTAATCGAATCATGTCTTGTTCTGTGGTCTCTTAATGTTTCCTGTGGTTTCGTGTTCTTTTAGATGGCCCTGCAGGAAGATGGCGGACTCCTTCAGGTGGGAGACAATGACAAAACGAACCATCTCATCAGGAAATTACTGACCTCCATCAATTGTGATTTATTTTAAGAAAGTTTCATCTTAGCTATTAATTTAAGCTTGCGTTAGTAAAAAGGTGCTGTCTTCAAATTATGGGTAAATATGCTACTTGGATTGGAAAATTACATATTTAAGAATCTGATTGGTTGAATCATTTGATGTTTTGTTGATACTAAAAACGCTGATGACAATCTAGTTCTTGATGATGTAACTTTCAACCAATGAAACGTCAAATTTACCTATAATTTGTCGACAAACCCAATGTGTATGTAAGTGTAAGTGATTTTTTCTTTCCTATTTACTTGAGTTATTATGCAGATGGGAAAATGTGTCAAAATGAAAGTTTATTTATTCTCTCCTGTAATTTACTTTGATTTTTCCATCGTTGATTTTGATTTTATATTGTCATTTGAATTATCTGGATGTTACTAAAAGTCTTTAGAAAAGCCAAGGTGGTTCAACATCTCGATGTAGAGTATACTAGTCGGAGTGGGAATGTATGGGGATATGTGTGCACAAAACATTTTTAGCCTATTTATGTCTTAATGTGAATTGCAAACAAAATATGTTTGATGTGGTTCAACATAGTGGTAGTGTAGTGAGTCAGCATGTGTGTGTTTGTTGTTATATTTTTTCTATTTTTTGTAATATGCAATTAAATGAATGAATGAATTAGTCATCTCATTTTCTTTAGAAATTAATACAGTATGAAAAGCGAGTACTGAAGATGTGCAATAAGCTCGAAGTATATTAATTGGTTAACTGAGTGTAGTAGTTTTTGCGTCTAAGTCAAATAGTCAGTTGGTGGTCCAACCTATATAAAATTATGAAAATAAATATAGAATCGTCTTAAATGCACGTCTGTAAATTTTGGGAGATAACTTTCTTTCCTTTTATATCAGTACACTAGTAAACAATTCCAAAATGAAAAACTTCAAAAAACCAAAAATTTATACCATTTGATACAGTCAATAAGAAAATGTAAAGCTATAAAAGATGATCAGACGAAGAGGTTTTCTTTCAACATTCTTTTTCATATCACAAATTTACTGAATATGAAAGTTTCTTCTTTTTTTTGAGGTTTTAAGCTCATATTTAATTTATATTTTTTCTGTTATACTTTATTATAAGCTTACTTTTTTTTCATCTAATATTGAATACTTGATTTTATTTTTTATATTCTTATGTTTAACACATAACAAGAGTAAAAAAAGGTTTTGTGAGTCGCTTTGATTTTTTTTTCATTTGTGCTGGTTCGTGTTGTTTGTGAGTAGCAGGTTGTTGTTTATAGGAGTATATTCAAGGTATTAAATAACTGATATCGAACATCATCCGGGACCCAAATACCAATTATCCGGCCCAATACGCTTTCCATCGAATCTCTTTTCATTTGTTCTGTTCGTGTCGTTTGTGAGTAGCAGTTTATTGTTTTCAAGGATGTAACTGTTCAATAGTGTAATAGTTGCCATTGATATCATTTCAAGACAAATGCGTAGAACATATGAAATTGATACTAAATTTCTTTTGATAAAATGAACACGTACGTACGAAAATGTTGCCAAATTAAGGCTATTACAAAATCGCGATTTTTTCCTTAATATAGAGAAAGTGTTGTGCAAACTGTGTGAGTTATGTTCTAATTTGTACGAGTACTTCGTCAACAGAGTACCCAAGCTTCCCTATTTTTATGGGAAGAAGGTTGTTGGTGTAACGGTCGGGTATTGTTGTATAAAATCGTCTCTTCTTGACAAAAATATTGAATGTAAGCATGTCCATTCCATAAGTATGTAGGTGAGTGCCAGACTTATCCCGTTGAAGATCGAAAATAATGAAAATAGCAGTCTTGATCTTAAAAATGCCACTATTTTTCACTATTTTTAGGCATATAAGGTAACTTATGAAATAGTGACCATTCTCAGTGGCAACCCTAGTTGTGCAATTGTAGCACTCAAGCTTTGATTTAGCGAGTTTACTATCAGAAATGTCATTGTTCAATGATGCAATGGTTCATTGCTCATACATAACTTGATGTTGAGTCAAGATATAATGAATATTTCATGAAAAGAGGTGTTAAAATATCAAAATCTCTTTTTATGTGGATAATGTTTTGGTTATATACTGATACTATTTTGGAATCAAATTGAAAAGGAATCTTTATTATGCGGGATGTCACCTTTTCTCAAAATTCACACTCAACGATTTTTTGTATTTCAATGATTTAGCATATCAAATTCATATTTGACATCAAATTACACCAGAATCATCACTAAATCTGCATTTTCTCAACAATAACATAATCTGTATACGTTATAACTGTATACCATAATCTTTATTCGCAGTAATAGTATGACATTAGTAATGGTATGTTACTCGAAGGTATTAATAGGGTGTATGAGTTTGCTTCTCTCGTGGCCAGCCTATGTTCATTTACCTTATTCTACGCGTCTTGTAATACACTATATAATTTGTGGTGATTTGTGGCTTCCTGTTAAATGGCATTAAATGAAGCAAATGAAAAAAAAATGAAAATGTTGAAGTCCGTGGTTTGGCGTATTATTTACGTTTTTTGATATGATTTTAAGTATAAGTGTAATAAATACATCTGATCCTAGATTTGCTATTTATATGTTATCAGTGTGAACTCGATAAAGCTTCATCAATCAGATCGTTATGATTAGTTGATTCGACAAGCGACATGATTTAAAATAATTGTCAGATTGAGACTGAGAAAATTGTATAATAGGTTAAAAGTGAACTTCAGTTTTGTCATTTATGTATTTTTCCTCAGGCCAATGTTTGCATCGAGTATAAATATTCTGTAGGCAACGGTTTTATTGTTAGAGTCTACAAATTATCATAAGTAATTTTGTTGTCTCATTGGTTGGAAATTACATCATCGAGATTTTGGTTGGTTTCATAAGAATTGGAATTAGCATTTTCAGTTTTAACAAAACAGATAATGACAATTTGAAGTGTTCCAATCAGAATTTTCATGAGTTCCAGTTGCGGATCTGGAATGTCTTCAGTGTCTTCATAAAGACACTCGTTTTTGATGAGAGCAAATATTTATGGCTGGTTTTTATTATTTAAGGCTAAGTTGGTCCTATAAATTGTTAAACTAGGTTCACAATGAAGGGAAATACTAAAAAAATAGGTCAAGTATTTGTTTCCATGCGTATCCAGTGCTTTCATTTTCAAAATTTCCCACTCTTGGGGCAAATATCAATTTTGAAGACTCTCAGAAATTGGTCCAGATCCGTCACTGGATCTTCTACCCAAACTAACAGACAATCAAATTATTTGTTGACAAACTCGTCGTTCGTGTTGTTGATATAATATTTTTAAATTTTGGTTAGTTTAGGGAGCGTTCAATTATGTCCGAATTTTGTTTACGATCGGTTACATATGGTAGGTAGGTCTTGTACGTAACATTAAGGTTAGGTATATGGCCTCCGGTTACATATGGTTACATATGGTAGGTAGGTTACTCAAGATCGTTTTGTTTTGTTTTGTTTTTGGGTGGGGGTACGTAATAATTGAACGTTATCTTGTACCGAAATTAGCAATGACTATTTTTGGTCATTGAAGAGCTTTGATGAAACTGTTAAAATTGATGTATGAAAAATCTCTCCTTTTAACTAAGAGAACCATCACCAATGATTTAATTCTTTTTTTTATTTTCAGACATTACAGGATATTAAAGGATTCCAAGTACTTATATATTTGAACATGATTAACAGGGTGCCTTTTTTCTTTTGCATTTGCGCATCTGTGCGCAGGAAGCAAAGCAATCTAGTCAGATGACCAGGGTGAACAATCACAAAACCGATCTCTGCAAGAAATAATTAATTGAATTTTCAAAAGCGCAGGATGATTAACTTCTCTCTTATTATAAAATGAAAGTTTAATCTTGCACTTGTTTGTTTGAATTTCATTTTTTTCCTTCATAGATTTTTATGTATTATGGCATGATATTTTTACTGCTATTATCCTCACAAATTATAGGTGAATTTGCTGTCTGATTGATTGAAAATCATGTACTCATGATAATGTAATCATTTGATATCAGGGATCATTTCATTTCAATAGTCTAATTAAAGACTATTGATTGGTTGAATATTACATCATCAAGAATATGATTGGTTGTTTTAAAATCAATAATGATGAAATCATTTTTAAATGAACTAATCAGATTCTTCATGATGTAATATTCAACCATTCAATAGTCTAAATTAGACAAAGTTTTAAGATTACCCTTAATGTTAAAACTAAATTTGCTGATATCGACTCGATACACGACCATACATCTTGCCGACAAAATATCGAGTTAGGCGTTTTGGGACCAGTTGCGATCAAACTGCGCTACTCAGTGTATTTACAAGCATCTCCAGAATACTTGGGGACGAATTTGTCTTTTGGGAGAAATTATTGGGGGAAATATGGGCCTTTCGTACTTTTTGCTATTACAGTCAATAAGTAATTCGCTTGTACATATGAACAGCATCTCTACTCTCAGCAATTCGCAAGTTACCTATTCAACGCGTTCTTGAGTTATTGGAATAATTTCTCCCAAAAGATAAATTCGTCCCACTTGAAAATGCACTGATCAGTGCGTTTTGATTGCAGCTGGTCCAGTCCCAAAAGACCCAACTCGATATTTTGTCGGCAAGTTGTATGGCCGTGTATAGAGTAGGCTATGGCTGATAACAATTACAAGTTTTTGATGATTTTATTTGCAGCAAACAGAGTTACCAATAATTAGTAGACTCCATATTGATGAATTATTCTATTCGATTATTATGTTGTTTTTTTGTATCAAAATGAAATTTATTCATATTTTATGTGGTGGGACCTGTTAAATTGTGCCAAGTTTTCATAATATTTCTCATTTATTATGAGAAATGAGTCGACTAATCGGAAATCTTGTCCACTATTTTAGGTAATTCTATTATTTTTCGCTTAACTGAACAGAAATTATTTTGTTTAACAGAAGTTTTGAATAAAAGTAAGTATTAAGTGTAGTGTAGTAACAAATTACTCATTAGTTCATTATTCTTACTTCATTATGATTAAATAAAGCAAAGAATAGCATTTAAATCACACAAAGAAAATCTTTTTTTTCGTTCTCTTACTTTTCTTTCAATAAAATGTTTATTTTTTGATTATTTTCTCATTAATTTCTCTTTCACTCAAAATTAAGTTTAAAATATCATCAAAGTATTCCTTCCTTTATTTTCTCCTCTTCTTCTCCATTACAATCAATCAATAACAAAGAATGACATTAAAAAGTACTTGTAAGGAGAAAAAAATCATTCAACTTTATTTTGTGTCTTTTAGCTTGTTTTTTAGTACTCATTTCTTTTTGATTTTGTTGTTTATTTTGATGTATAGGATTTCACCTGTTCCTTTTAGTGTATATTTGTGTATTTACTTTTTTTTTTTATTTAACTTATTTACTTATTTACTAAATTAATTTATTCATTTTAACAGGTTTTGGGGTTTAAATTTTTTAGGAACCTTTTTTATCACTTTTATTATTATTGAGCATTTTGTAAACAAAAAAAGGAACATTTGTGTATGATTTTCTTTTTTCTTTCTTTTTTCTTTTTTTTTTTATTTTCAGTCAACAAGATAAAGATATATGTGTTTATAGTGTTTGTTTTCTTCATCAGTCAGTGTTTTTCATGCTGTGTGAGAGGTTTTATGTATGGTTTTCATGTTTTTTCATGGTTTGCTAAAATGTTACCTCATGAGAAGAAATGTGCAAGTCTATTTACACATACGTTATGCTTTTATAAGAACTTTGTATGGAAATTATTTTCAATATTCCTAACGGGTGTCGACATATTATCGGTAGAATTTACCGATTATTTTGGTTTGAAATTATATCATCCAGGGCCGGAAATAACGGGGCGTCAAGCGTCAAAATCACTTGCTTACATTACCTGTTTGGAGTTTTTATCTACATTGTCTAACCATTTTCAATATGTGTGAACATATGATATTGTAACTTATTATAAATTCCAAGAGAGAGAGAGTCTTAACTTGACTTTTCTAAATTTTGGATGACGCTTCAAAAATTAATTTGAAATATTTTAAACAGAAATATTCACCGATAATTTGTAACCAACCCCTATAAGTAATTGTGTGCTTGTGTGAAATAGTAGAAACAAATATGAATTATATTATAAGGAACAATATAATAATAGTCCACTTTCACATATTTAAGCTCGGAGAGGGGAGAATTGGTACAAAAAAATTAGTACCAACATTTGGCACACACACCATTTTCACCTCTATTTCACAGCGTTAAGTATAACTTTTATATTTGGGCATTTTTCGGGATGGTTTATACACTTGAGTTTCTGCCTCAGAGTGGACTGCATCATTATTTGACGACAAAATTTGATGGTCGCATGGATGTCGAAAGTTGCCGAATTATGCCGATTTTTGCTAAATTTTATCGAATTTTGTTAAATTTATTACCTAACCACCGCCTTTTCTTCTGTGCAGAACAAGAACTTTACTACAATCGAAGCGAGAGTTGTAAATTAACCTAGTAAATTGGTTACAATTTTCAGCGATATTTTGAAAGTTGATTGCTTGCATGATTCATGCAGCAACCTTTGAGTTGGGTGAAAAATCCTAATTTTAGAAAAATGTACCAGCTTAAATAAGTATACAGAAAAAGGTACAGCACCATCAGAATTTAGATGCAGAAAGATTACATATGCATTTATAGTTCAGTTAAAGGAAATTAACTGGATGTAATTATTCTGAAAGAGATTTCAGTATGCCGAATATGCTCAAAGTTCAAAAGTGATCATAGCAATTATGATGTATAAAGTTTTAGCGATAGTGGTGAGGTATTTTTTACAAAATTTGATTGCCGGTTCACATATTTACTTAAAACGCCAAATTTGTGGCTATTTTAGCCATTTGATTGGTTGCAAATCCCATCGTCAATTTTTTTTTTTCATTTGATTTTAGCAGTAAAATTTTCATCGTTTTGGATTTTGACAAAACATTTTGGATTGAACCAATAAGCTTTTTGTTGCTGTAATTTCTTAACACAAATTCAAGATGACGATATTCATTCTTAGCATATTCTTAACTTTTTGTCAAAAGAATATCATTCTCTCGAACATTAAAGTCATCAATGCATCCATTGTATTGTATTGTATTAGCTATTGATTTGTTTCAAGGAAAATATTTCGGAGGATTTTATTTTATATTATATTCAACAGTGCCCTGTAGACTTGTCACCTCGTCTAATCACAATATTAGTCCCAAACACATTTTAACATATTAAAATATTTTAACAAACTTATAAATCAAGGTTTCTCCATGAAAACACTGAAACGAAACTTTTGACAGTTTGCCACTACGTATATTCACCTCTGGGCAGAATTTGGTGAAGATATCATGTCCGAGGACTATATCTAAATGACATTTTCCTATAGATTTATTTTATGCATAGTTGTATTATTGATAGTATAATTTTTCTATTTTAGATCAGTACAGAAAAATCTAGTTTGGGATGGGTAATTTACTAACCTACTAACGGGGTCCAAAGTCCCCTTCATCACACTGTTGTCATGATTTTGCGATAATATGTTTACTATCTAATGAAATTATTGTTGTTTTTTCTCTTTTAGTTAACATACACACATATATTTATTAATACATACACCTACATATGACAATTAATGCCTACTTTAAAATGCCTTTTGGTCTTTGTTTCTGTGGGAAAAAGGAGACAGAGACTTACCGCGTCCTCGATTATAGTCATGGCAACTTAGCAGACGTACCGACAGATATCTATGAATATGCACCGACACTTGAAGAATTGTATTTGGATGCTAATCTCATTCGGGATCTTCCAAAGGTGAGTCTTTTTAGGGGTGGTCGTTTATATATTATGGGTAAAATTTACCCATTGATTGGTTTGAACTTACATAATCAAAAATCTGATTGGTTGTTTAAGAAATGTCACAATTAGTTTCTTAGGTCAAAACTCAAAATCACGAAAATGGTTGTAAGTGAACCAATCAGGTTCTTGATGATGTAATTTTGAACCAATCAACAACAAAATTCACCGATAATTTGTAGACAGCCCCTTACATATTTTTTTATTCTTCTTCTATTTATCTACCTCAGTATTATCTACCTGCAGCATTAAAAACCAAGCATGGGAGACGCTTCTTCTAAGGACAGGGCTCATTTTTTATTATTTTATTTTCCTGTTTTTACATTCATCGTGGCTTTTCATTTTCAGTCTTCGGAATAAGAATGTTTTCCTTGCACCAAACATAGGGCGTCACAAGCCTGCAGCACTTAAAGTCACATTGACACTGATCAAAATAATTTTATTCTATCAAATATGTCGTATTATTTTCCTGAAATTTAGAAATCGCTAATAGAGGGAAACTCTTATGAGAATGGGGCCTCATAAGCTCAAAATAATAGATATGATAGATTTTCTTTATCGTAATTTAATAATAATAATTTCATATTATTCTCTTTTAGGCATTATTTAATCTACATCATTTAAAACTACTAAATATAGGAGATAACGAAATTGTCACCCTCCCCTCGAATATATGTAATCTTATCCACCTGGTTGAGTTCGACATTAGTAAAAATGGTAAGTCGTTTTTTCCGATCGATTGGTGGAAAATTACATCAAGAGCAATCTGATTGGTTCAGTTCAGAATGTCATTATTTGTAGCCATTTCAAAACAAAAGCTTATGATATAATTTTGACGTGAACCAATAATGTATATAATGTATTTTTGGACCAATCAATAATCAGATAGAAAAGTAAGTGGTTATTTGTAGACAGTCGATATTAGACTTAATTGGATGTATGCAAAATGAAATTTGAAATGAGCATATTCAAATGGGGCTGCCAACATATTTCTATTCGGTCACACACAATTAAACCAAAATCATCTTAAATTTAGATACAATTTCTAAAAATGATATTTTGTACAGTTTGAGTAGATAATGTTGTTGACTAGTATATGATGGCTTTAGATATATGTTTTATGGTTTTGAAATATATTTCATGTTCTAAAAAAGGGCCAATATTCTGGCCAAGGAAGCTGTTTCTTCCCCCCATATACTTTTGTAAAACCTGTTTCTTCGCGGTAGTGACAGAT
>JAUKPT010002944.1:0-12617 GCA_032273505.1 Nanomia bijuga
TGGTTGTAAATTACATCATCAAGATTTTGATTGGTTCTTATTGAAGCATTTTTATCATTCTTGATTTTAACAAAACATCAAGTTCAACCAATAAATTTCCTGATGCTGTAACTTCTAACCAATCAAACGACTAAAATTGCTAGAATTAGAGGACAGTTTCTAACCTACAGCTCGCCACAGCTCCATTACTCTTCAAGTATTTGAAGCTATAAGATATGTTCATGTTTTCACAACTCAATGAAAACAGACTTTTACAAATTAACAAAACAGTAAAAAGAATCTACCTCTGATCAAGTAATAAACATCTCTCTATTATAACAACAATAATTACATTTCCATTTTAATCAAAGACTGATTGCATGTATAATAATTCCATCTGATACATAAATAAAAATCTAAAAGACTTTCTACCAAAATAAGAAATAAATAATAATTCATCACTTGGGGATGTGATCGTCTAAAAATATCTACGAGATATATGATAAAGGACAAAATATAACACAGACAAACCACTTATCTGGAATTTGGTGAAAGGTAAACCACAGTGTGTGAAAGTGTGCAATTTCCTAATGACACACTTTGTTAGGTTAGTAAGTGGTTTTCCTTTCGATAATATATATTTTCATTTTTCTTGTTAAATACAAGATTTTAGATAAGTGATTTGCTCTGAAGAAACAAAGCATTTATGGTCTTCACATGAAAGTAGAACAAAAAACCTTTTACCTGTACATGTATCAAACAAGTTATACTTCCAAAAAACTTAGGCAAGACAAAATTAGATTTGTTTCGGGCGCACCGGCCGGGTATGATATGAATGTTCTCTCTCTTCCACAGTAAAATTTCGTACAAGAAAATCGGTAAAAAAAGAAAGATGGCATCATTTCATATCGTTTTTTACTACAGGTCGCAAGGATTACTTTTCGCCACCCAGTACATTGGTTATAATTTTCTTTTCCTTAGAAAAACTTCGTATAATAAGTCACTGAAAATCCATATATAAAAGAGTCAAATCCCTCGGTTCTAGTCACGTTTTTCACTGTAAAATCTTGCTAATTGTTTTAAAATATGACTTTCTTTAAAAAGAGACTATTCAATGATCACACTTCTCTGGTGAAATAGAAAATTAGTCATTAGCAATATGAGAAATATGGGTAAAACAGATGCATATTTTGAAACAATAAGTAACATAGACTAGGCACAAAGTAGAAAACATCCTCTGATTACGTGTGATACAAAACAATAAGTTAATTAAAAATGTGAATATTGGAAACCAGATTATAAAAATGTATTTTGCGATTTTGAATAAATTTGTCGTATAAAAGCCTATTTGTAAGTAATTTGAAATTGGTTTTGTATCATTCCAAAATCAATATCAATATCATTTTCCTTGTACCCAAACTCAACTGTATTTCTTATAGCGATCTCCAACATGGCGTTAATGACAATGGCGAATCACCAAAAGTGCACATTTATATCAAGTCGTACAACCATGTATAATTTTACGAGATTTCTTCAGATACAAAACCAATTTTCAATAATTTCTCCATTGTTTTCTTTTTCCTTTTTTACTGATGAAATGATATGAACATGAATGAAAAGTAACGAGTCCATGTTTTTGAATCTATTTCTATATGAATGGGCGAAGGTATGGTTGAGCATTTTATCCTTTGATGTTGTTAGACTTGTGTCGATATGATTTTTTTGCTTGCAGGATTCAGGTAATCGTAGTAGATTTTCCGCTCTCGATTTCGAATAGTTATGTTTGCTGCAGTTTCGCGAAGAGCACCAAGGAATCTAGAGAAATAAATAGAAAATTTATTTATTACACAGAAATCTCATGTGTATGTATTTTTTTAGGGGAGACTTTAGTGGCGGAACAGGCTGGTGTCTGGGAGTACAAATCCCAAGTGTTTTCATAAACTACCCGAATACAAAAAGAATTAAAAATAAATGCAAAAATTATCTAATCATCATAATGCTACTACACTCGCTAGTATTTTACGTTAATATGAAGTTGTTGAAATGAGATATATCAATGATTCTGAGAAGTTGAATAGTAGGTTCCATTTTCTTAAATATTGAGAACTAGTTTGTTAAGGATGAGTAGCATTTCTTAATGTAAGGCTCCAGTAAAACCAGGACTGATTATTTTATTATTTCTGCACTTAAAAACACGTAATATACAAAGATAGTCGAGAACTCCCTGACTGTAAATTTTAGGAACCCGTGCCAACCACGGTTATCAAATAATCAATCTTCACATGGCTTCAAAGAAAATATCTGACCACAATGTGGACTTGAAACAGCCACGCTTCTTCGGTTATTATTTCTGACCAAAAAAGACCAAAAACTTGACCTTGGCAAAATTCTCTTTGAAACGCATGTGAACAGAGATCCTCCTTTTGACAAAGTTATGAATTCTCCATTGATTCCATATAGGATTCACATGATCGTTGTTTAAAAAGAAACAAATTGACATTGTCTCGGTAACGCCTTTAGCCAGTCCTTGCATTTCTTAGAGAAGTGATCCAAAAACCAATTAGTATGAATATTACATTATTTTAGAAGGAAAAACGATAATTACGAACTGCTTTTAAGAAAATTGAATCGATTTTTTTTTTCTTTTTTCCCTCCAAGATTCCAGGAATGGTATGAATTCAGTCTTCATTGAAAGTAAATGATTGGTTTGGCTTTGAATAGAAGAATATAAGCTAATAGACCGTATTTTTACTCGCTACTCGTTTATGTCATCCTTTTTCTCCCAAATATTTCATAGATAAAATGAGTAAGCGCTCTCTTTCTTGAAATTTCTTTAGAAACTCGCTAGGAAATAAGATACTTTGCAAGTTTGTACCTTATACTTGTAAAGTTTTTGTTAATATTTATAAACTTATATATTTATAAATTTATATCTACCCGATACTGATTTAACCCTAAACGAGGATTCGCCCACTTGAGTAAAATCCTTTCAAACACGAATAATAATGGAGAAAAAAGCAAAATTTTGAGGTGGGATTATATCTCCAAACCTTCATGCTATCCCTCTCTTCCCTGTCCCTGCCCAAGCCCTGCTCTTTATCATATTATACTGTAACCAACTACTTTACACTGCTTGTGTTTAGAATAATACAAATATCATTTTATAAATGCCCGAGAACGATTTCGTCACTGTTCTAACCTTCTTCAGACATTTTTATTACTAGTATATTACATGCGAGACTAACCTTTCCCTGGCTGGTAGAGATATTGCATCATACTGATATTGTGCACGTGAATCTGCTAACCCACTCGATTCTCGCTCACTCAGCATTTTATTGTATACTATCGTTTCCATAGTGACATGTTTTGTTGGTAAAGCAACCATAATGTCAGCCTCAGTGACAGCTTCCTAAAAATGAAAACAGATCCTTTAGAATTCTATTAAATTAAGAAGAAATACTCGGACCATTTTCTTAAGATATTTTATTCACTACAGATTTATCTGTGAAGTGCTGGTTGAAAATCGCCTTTTTTTACGGACAGTTCACCAATCCATAGCTATGCATTATATGTCTTGATAAAAACATTCATGGAAATTTCTGATAAACTAATAATTCAACCATAATTTTGAGATTGATATGTTTGTATTTGGCAAAGATAATAAACTGGTGTCTCAAAGAAAGAAAGAAATCTTACCTTATTCGTCGGTGGTCTTCCTCTCATCATCAACGGATAACTCGGTACAAACGCAGCTTCGTCGTATAGTGGTAACGTGAGAGCTGCATTCTCGAGTGTGGCCTTGCAGATGATCGTACTGAGAACTGATATCAAGTCCCGCTGATCAGTAAACATGCCGTTTCCAGGTACTCCCTGAAATTTAGAGTAATGTGGTTAAAGAAAATGCTAATGCAAGTACTCTATTCCCCAAGTCCCTCGGTTACGTATATAACGACATGGCGGTGGATAACAGGAGAACAGGATTTTTATAGAACATTCATTTTAAAGCTCTTTTTTGTACAAGGCAATAACAAATATCCCATCCAATGCTACCGGTTGTGACTGTTTATAATAATTATTATTAACTGGAATTACAAACCAATGTAAATTAAGAAGACCAAATTAGATTTTTCACATTACTTACCTTGAGGAAGCAGCTGTCAATTCCAACTAGTTCTGCAGCCCAAGACTGGATTTCAAAATCTTCTATTAAATCCTTTTCGCTAACTTAAATAAATAAAGAAAAGATATTCTCAAAATTTGCACGCATAAAAGAAAGAAAGGTTTATATAACATCGTCCAAACTCTGTCCAAACTTTGATTATTGGAAATTGAATATTTGGCTTTTTCAAAAGGTCAAATAGAAGTTCCCGCGGATAAGGGATTGTCACCAAATCATGGCTTATTCGTTATTTTGAATGGTTGGAAATTACATCATTAAGACTTTGATTAGTTCATATAGATGTGTTTTTAACATTTCTAATTTTAACATACATCAAAGGTCAAATTGTGACATTATGAATTGAAACAAAAAGCTTTCTGAATCTGTAATCAAATGATCAAAAAAGTCGAAATTTGCCAATTATTTCTAAAGAATAAACATACCATAGTATCCTTCGACAACTTGAGAAGCATATCTTTCAATGCAGGTTTCTAATAACATGGAATCATCACGAAGTGGAAATTCTTTAAGAACATTTGTTCCACGAACCTAATGAATGATGATGAAAAGATGCAAAATCAATCATAAACAGTGAGAGAGAACTTGGTTCCTTAGGAGTTATACAATAGAAAATAAAAGGCGCTAAATGTATATCTCATCCAATTGATAGATGTTATACTGTAATAATCATGGTCATTTAGGACTATTTGGGCTGAGGGCAAATACACCACCCATGGAATAACATCATATATACTTTAACAACTTCGACAACGCTTGTGGTTTGAAATAAAAAAAATAAAAAAAATATTGTCTTCAAATAGCCGAGATGTTGTCTACATAAACTCAAAAAGCCTAGCGCAAACAAGGTTAATTATGCTACCAAAGACAAAGAAAGAATTTTCTTTTGGAACTTACCCCGTTATTGTCTATTGTATCTCTCAGTCCATTATTAAATTGATATTCCTGCCAGCTAAAAAAGATGGTTGAAAAATGATTAAGGGACGCCATGAATCAATACTTCTTTCCATGCAAACATGACGTAATTAACGGAAAAGTCTATCGTTTTCTGAACAAGACATGAATCCTTTTTCTTTATTACGTTATTACGCTACCCGAAACAGCAGATTTTGAGCAACCCATCTACCATATGTAACAAGACGTAACTAGAGGCCATATACCTAAGTACCTTTTATGTACCTTTGAAAAAATTGGTACCATCAGTGACGAAAGAAGGCATTCAATTAATGACCCTTCCCTCCCCAATACTAAGTTTATTTTCTGAATTCTTCATAACTGTGCCTTATTTGTACTATGGGTTACGTAAATAATTAGAGTTAAAGACCTACCATACATAACCGATCATAACAAAAACTTTAATGAGTAGATATCATTAAAGTAGCAAAACTTTAAAAAAGAAATTTAGGGCGTGATCATACGTTGATATCGCTACCCTAACCAAGAATAAATTGAAATAAATCAATTTCTCGTCTGTGTTTAAGACATGGTTTTGAGAAAAAGTTTGACAGAATCTGATAAGCGGATGGTCTATATTATGACAAACTTACAATCTTCTAATTAGTTCTAGAGTTCCTTCAGTTCGTAATGATGTATTTTGGTCGATCCAACCACCCGTTGTCAGTAAAGGATGCATTCCAAAGCTAAAGCAGAAAAATATATCATCTTATTACACACCTTGACGACTGGAGATAAGTCCAGCAGCATATGCTTATAGTTCTACAGTTATTCCGCTTTTATTGATTCCCTCGAATGACCAAACGAAAAAAACATATTCCAAGCGAGTACAATTGCATACTATGTGATCCTATCAGACCTAAAACACAAGTTACAAAAAAAAACGATGGGTAAATCACTCTCTGAGAAAAGTGTACGAGTTTCTATGAACTCTCTGGAGAAACAATAAGAACATTATTGATGATGTACTTGATTTCTCAAAAGTGATTAACCCTTCGGAAAACAAGTTGCTTTTAAAAAAGGTAGGTTTTATTAGTTCACTGAACAAGATTTATTTGATCCCTACTTTTTCCTAGCATATAATGTTATAAAATTACTGTACTCTGTATCAGCTAGCCGGTGAAACTTTCCCGGTGGACCTTCCCGGTGATTATTTCTGATTTTTTGCTCTACCCGGTGAATAATCTTGATTTTTTATCCTGCCCGGTGAAAAATCTTGATTTTTTGACATGCCCGGTGAAAAATCCTGATTTTTTGACATGCCCGATGGGTTTACAGAAAGCCACTGGGCAGCTGATACAGGACCTAAAATGAGGTACAATAAAATTCAGGCCAGAAAATTTGGTGAAAATTTGAGACGGAAATAAAAAATAAAAAACAAATACTTTGCTTACTTACTTTACATTTTTAAGGGAACTCCTCAACTAATGCAAGTGCATTACCGAAGTAGTCTAGTAGTCTAGTAGTCACACCCATGTAGTGTAGGCAATTTTTTTTTAAAGAAAATCTTTCTATAAAAAGTTGAAAATGTATTTGTAGAAGTTTGCATGTACACACATAATCATGTAAAAAACATTAAGATGGAAACTGGAAAACTATTTTTTACCATAGAATAGAAATAGGTAAATTATCATTGAACAAGACTTCCGTGATCGCTGGTAGCCCAATAAATGACAACAAAGTGTTAAAAGACCGAAATTATGAAATATATGTTTGGGCAGGGGCGGAGATTTTTACTGCTCTGGTCCTATATACCTCGGCTTTCATAAAAAGTTCCCTTTTTATTCTAAATGCAGCGAAAGAAAATGCAATGTCCAATTTATTAGGGTCAGAAATCTAAAACCTCAATGTTTCTAAAATTTCCTTCTTTTCTGCAGAGAAACCTACACATATACTCGAGTTCTAGAAAACTGATTGGACATGTAGAGTTTAGGCTATGGTACTTCATAATTTTCAAACATACCAAGGTATTAAATTTGCTGAAAAATAATCAATAAATTCAAAGAATCATTGGTTTTTAGTCCAGACATTTTGATTTAATTTGGTATGATTTGATAATGTAATTCCAGTGGGAAGTAATTATCCTTAATACGACAAAAAATGTGACCAAAATTCCCCCCCTCCCCCCCCCCCCCCTCACAACGAAGAGAAATCCCTCCTCTCTCAAAGAACTATATTATTATTATTTCCTACCTCCTCAAAGAAATCTAGGACTATTCTTTTTCACCCCCTCAAATTTGCGAGAAATATTTTCACCCTTCGCCTCCTCCTGATTTTCTTTTCTCCCTGGTAGAGCATTAAAAAACCTACCTCGTATAAGATCAAAAGCAACGAAAATAGTATAATATGACATTATCTATTTGAAATTGAGCATACAGTGACTCTTATATGATAAATTATTTAAAAATTGAATTTGTATTATAAAATACAAGCTGAATATCAGTACATTGTGTACAATTGTACAAAATACCAACGACATGCCATATATTCAGAAGGTCAAAATGACCCGTTAATAATTAATTTTTTTTTAGAGAAAACTTTAGAAAAAAACATTTTAAATGATTTAAACGGTTTAAACCGCGTTGAAGTGGATAAGTTATTTAACGTTTATTGCTGCTAACCCCAATCCATCATTGAATTATTCAAAAGGCGCGCACTTTTGCTTCATAGAACACACAGTAACTCTGTTGAATCGATTCAAGCTGGGTGGGTCGATGACCTCCTCACGATGAATCCGTTTCCTGTGGGATAACTCTGGTATTATCTTATTCCCACGGGTTTATCCTTCTCCTTATGATTACCAGGAATGATGTATTCATGTCTATTTGTAGTAGTACATGATAACCATGCGTGTCTTTGTTATTCATTATCTTTTGATTTGCCGATGCTTGTTATGTTCAATAGTGGGGTTTATTTCTTTAAGATAAATGATGTCGCTCCCTAGGTCGACTTGACTGCCATGGTCAATTTTCCGCTGTGTCCTGGTCAAAAATTTGATAAAATCTTTGTCTCAGTCTTTTGCCCCTAATTAAATTTTTATAAAAATCAACCCCGGTCAAATTTTGTCAGAACCTTGCGATGCCCCGCTGGTAATTAGCCATGTCCCGGCGGGGAAAACACCAAAAACTGGTGTTTAGCTGATTAGAATATCTTTGCTCACCCTTTATGTGAGACAAGGTGTTATCATAGTTAATGACTCAATGACTGAAGATATCCTTGAATGTTACGCCCTATCAAACCTCAAGTACTCGTTTATCAAAAATATAGAATCCATAATTGATTCCTGTTTTTGTTTGTTAAAAACCAGGGTGAGAGACACAAATTTAACAGACTAAAACTGATATAAATTACGGATTTAATTTATATACGGCCCCTTACTTCCTACATGAATGAAAAAGTAAAAAGTAAAAAGATCATAATACATGAGTATAACTTACTGGTTAATTGCTAGTACTTCTTTAATGTATGGAGCTAGTAGCCGGAAGATCGGATGCGAAGGAGAGAGTGTGCGGTGAACAGATATTGCAATCATTTCTAAGATCAAATGATTGGAAGCTAAAAGAAAAAGAGAATGACGTTTAGTAAAGCTGCTAATGAATAAGCATATGCATATGCGAAGGCGTCAGGTACGAGGGGCTGCAGCTCATCTTGTTGGTTAAAATTTCTTGTGAATGAGAGCAAAATCAACTTTTTTGGGGCAAATATTATTACTCAAAACGACTGAAATATAGATTTTGGAGAATTTAGAAAATAAATTTTTGTCACTGCCCAACCATGATCGCCGGTATTCTTGAAAACATTGAAAATCAAATATTATCTATTCTGTCAGCACCTTCCCCCTATTGAAACTTATGGGGATTTTCAAGAAGTTTTCGTGTCAAAGAGCTTTTGATCGTGTCTTAAAACCTCTGATGATGATGCTGTATATTTTGTTTCAAATTCAAGATGATTCATAATTCATGTTCTGGACTTGTGTTAATCTATGCAACACTTACTAAATAACAGACATATTCTTTGATATGTAGCATCAGCATGGTTGAACCATATTTTTGCAAGAAGCCACGTATTCTTAGGGTCAGTCGGAAAAAAGACCTAGAAAAAAACAAAAGGAAATAGTTGAATAATCAAAAATTTAATAGACCTGAATATAGAGTGAAAGATAAGTGAGTTAATAGATGCGAATAAATTTGCAAGGATAAGATTCAAATAAAATCAGGAAATTCATATAAAGTTTCAAAATCCTCTTACGAAAGGTGAATTGTTAGTGCTCAAGCTATTATCTTGGCCAGACAGCAAATTGATTAAAATTGATTAAATTATAGATTATAAAATTAGAACCAAAGAAAGATGATTACTTACTGGATTATTTGTATTAGGCAGTTGATACAACTGAATAGCCACTGGCATTAAATCGCCATTATTATTAAGATAAAAGAGTGCCATAGGACTCGGTATCTAAAGAGAAAAGTGATTATTTTTCATTGGATTACGAGATAAATCATATTTTAGCAACGTTGATTGCCTGCTCAAATGTGTCAACGAATCCGAGAAATTTAAGGAATTTCTTGAAAATGTGTAAATAAGTAAAATTGTATCATTAAATTGGAAAACATTGCAAATTTAATACATTTAGAAATTCAGGGTTTTTTATACAAAAGAAAATCATAGGTTCAAAGGAATAGTACAAACAATGGTACACAAAATATAGACACTTACAATTTGTTTATTCTCGGTATCGAGCATTCCATCCAAAATTGAATGATTAACTATAAATAATTTATTTGATTCTATTGCTTCACTTAAACTGAAGCCGTCTAATAAACCATCCAGATCTCCACTTGAAACGTTGAAACTGAAAGAGAGAGAAAAAGAAGAAATATTCAGTACATAGGTAAAACAAAAACTTAGGTTAAAAGACGAATAAGTGCAATTAAAATGTACTACGGGTCAGTTTAAAGGTCACTGGTCAGTATTTATAAAATTTCTATTAAGACATCTTCTAGAAATACTAAAAAAAAATATCCAAATAGAAAATTTGTTGCTATCCCCCCAAGAGCATGATAAAGTGATCTCCAATATCTAGTAGTTATATGGCACATGACTTTAAGTCACTCGTGCTTGCATTGATAAAGAGTTGGCTATAAATTATTGAATCTTTGATATCAACTTGATACTTTGGTCATATTAAAATACTGAGTTTAACACTTAATTACAAAACACTTGGGAACGATTTACGATACCAGAGTCCCGCTTGTTCCGCAACTGACTATTGGATCACCGTCAAATTGGCTTTCTCACTTTCTCGACGTCCCGGCTAAGTGCCTTGGTCGCTACTGCCTCGGCCAAAAAACAAAACAGAGAGGAGATCCTCGGAAGCAAAAGGCATCATCAAGGACTTCCTCGGCCAGTCACATAAACCCCGGTCAAATTGTTTTACAAAATCAATTCCTAAGCAAAATATTACTGCCTCTTCGAAAATATAAACAATGAATTTTATCCCCGGTAAATACCTAAGTTTCCCCGTCCCCGTTTTCTCCCCCGGCCAAAATTATCTGACAATCCTCGACCTCGGCAAAAGTTGCAGCGTTAAGTCTTTCCCCGGCAAAAATGAAAGTGACCACCGAGGCACTTGGTCGGGATGTCCGTTTTTATTTCTATCATTAAAATAAGGAGCTGAAATACTTGTGTTACCATCTTGACTTAGGAAAAGGGGAAATGTCCCAGTAAAACCAGGTAAAGTGAGTAGTTCATGTCGTCGTTGTGCATTCTACTCCTATTATTTTATCTATAAATATGTATTCTGACCGGTGCTTTTGTTTCTATCAACTTCCCTTCTTTTTTAGTGAGTTGCTTTCTGATTATAACTAACATGACAGAAAAGAAGGAAAAGTAGTTGAGTCGATGTGTAAGAAGAAAACAATCATTATATTAAGAAACAATATTTAAGGAGACAGGGGAGATGTGGCCCTTATAGCTACCGGTCCAGATCTCGATTGTTCGAACGTCATTTAGCTTAAACACTGTTTAGCCTTGGTTAATTATTTTGTCGAATACAATAGACTTAAACGGTTATTAGCTTAAAAAAGGTTTAAACATGCTTCGAATAACCGGGACTGGTACAAATCCACTCAAACCCGGAAAATCTTCATTTATGAAGTATTTTTGCCACCCAAAATCCTAATAGACCGCAAATCCGCCCCAAAAAGGAGAATATATCCATGAACAACATTATGCTACTTAAATAGGTCTTAGCTAATTGTGACACAATGGTAGTGGTTTCATAACCGGGCCGGTTAAGACCAAAGACCAAGGAAACACGTTACCATCCTGCTTAGCGCTCAGCATTAAGGATATGGTGCAAGAGTAAGCTGTAAAAATCAGGGATAGGAGTGGCGCCTACCACTTCCCATGCATGGGTAACAACGAATAAACTATGTCGCGAGACGAGTTTTTTTTGTCACTCAGAATATCAAAATCTGCAAATCTAAAATTTCCGCTTTTGAGGAAATCTTTCAGTAGACATCTGAAAAAATGTGCAAATCAAAGAGCACATTAAGTCAATTAAAAAAAGACGTTTCCATCACATCCAAAATTTGTTAGTAGCAAGTAACAAGCGTGACGCTATCCTTAAATATTTTCTAGGAGAATAGAAACAACAGTAACTTACTTTTCTGGAATATATTTACAAATTTTTAATGATAACGGATTGCTTCCCCGTAGTCGTTGTCGACCAAAATATAAATCTGATTGCCAATCTTCTTTGAGAGCCTAAATAAAAAATATCACCATTGAGGAGAACAGGTGAACATTTTGTCCTAAAGCGACCCTCCCCCACCCACCCCGAATTGTTATGTACCAAAATTGTCTGAAATCTACCGGATTTGACGTCGGGAAAAAGGAGGTAGAGAAAAAAGGAGCATTTCAAAAAAGCATGCATAAGACAACTTTTTAAATAAAAGATTTAAAGAAAATTAGCTCGAAGAAAAGGCAAACTTTAGAAATAGACAACTCAATAAGGTAAGATGTACATAAATTATCTATATTCATATATGAAAAAAGGGGATAAATCTGTTACAATTTCGAAACATATGTTACCATTGGCCTTCTAAACTTTCCAACAGGTTTAAATATATTTTCAATTTCTTCAAAATTCTTCCACGTATCAGGTCTTTCATAATCAGGAATATTGTATGTTCCAAATAATGCTGTTCTCTTCTGAACAAAATCCCACTATAAAAAATAAAAAAGGTTTTGGAAAGTTAATCCTATATATCTGACTCAATATCTCATATTTTAGAGCGCATTTATAGCATAATCAGATTGAATTGATAGAACTTCTTTTTAGGACAGGTTATATGAAGTAAGAATAAATAATAAAGGCAGGTGGATATTAATGTCTGTTCCGAAATTAGTGACACCTTCCCAAATTTTGTTAGGCGTCTTTCGCGTTTACGCGGTAAAGAAGAAATTTTGAAAAAATATTGAATATTAAAATTAACATTGATAA
>JAUKPT010002945.1:0-12613 GCA_032273505.1 Nanomia bijuga
GTATCCTTTTTGTATGGGAGGTGCCTGATAATAATAACTTCCACGCCAATTCTCATAAACCTCGTGGTATCTTCACTGTGATGGTCTTAACCATTTCTTTCAATTGTATAGTTCGGGTGTTTGATTGGTTTGGTTTCCAGAATTTATATCTAAGATATGTAAACAAATGTATTTTCTTTCATTGTAGGTAGTATTGTGAGAGGCAATCATGAATTGTGGTACAAAATGCGTCCAATACCTCTTCTTTGCATTCAATTTCCTGTTCTTCGTAAGTTTTCCCTTTTCAAGTTACTTTTGCAAAATCCTTTACACTATAAAGTTGGACATTGTATGTAGAAGTATTAAATTAGCTGGTTTTCGCACTTAAAAGCAAACTATTAATCAAACGCCTCCCTCATATTAATGCCCCCTCTTATTAACGCACCCCACCTAAGGAGGAGCGTTAATCAGAAATATCACCGAATCCGATATATGCCAAAATGTCTTTTAATCTTCCTGATGTGGACGCTGATGATGTCAATTTTGTCCATGTTGTATAATATAATGTAATATGTGGTGTTGTTTGTTTTCCGAAAAAAATATCAAACTTTAGTTTTTGAATTTTTGAATAAACGCCTCCCTCTTATCAACGCCTCCCTCTAATTAACGCCTCCCTCTAATTAACGCTTCCCTATTATTAACGCCTCCCTCTAATAGACCCCCTAATAGATGCCCCCCCCCCCTCAGTTGGAAAATTTTAAATAAACGGCCGGGGAGTTTATTTGTGGATTTACGGTATGTTTATTTCTCAATTGTCAAGTTTAAAATCAAGTTTCTTATGAAAAATTTAAGCGATAAATGATTATTAGCCATCTTATGTTTGAAGGCTCTTGGTATTGCTGTCTTGGGTGTAGGCATTTACAGTCGAATTGAAACCGATACGTGGAAAGAATTGATCAATGAGGATACCTACATGCAAGCCGCTAATTTGTTAATAGCTGCTGGTGTCATTGTTGCTATCCTTGGTTTCTTTGGTTGTTGTGGTGCTTGCAAAAGATGGAACTGGATGTTAGTTCTAGTAAGTAAAAAAAGTTAAAGTGTCTATTACATGTAGATATTCTATAGTTTGTCCGAAGAAAAGGCTCAGATATAGTTTGTTCAATCGAGTTTATAAACTCAAAAATTCAAAAACATAGGATGTATCAATTAATTAAAGTTTGAAAAAGGACATTATTTCAATGCACGAGTCTTGTTTTAAACTTTTAAAATTAACATGCGATGTTTCACGAAAGTATGCGATTTTTTTCAATCATTAATTATCTTTGCATTATGCTTAACATTCAATATTCGAGTTGCGATTTTTTTAAGACATTTATTGTAAATCATGCTTGATAATGATTTTAATCATGCTTTTTAAAGATAAAATATTATCATAAATATATGTAGTTGTTCAATCTAATTGTCATTAATACACGATGTGAAAAACTAATTATTTAATAAATAGTACATAACTCTATCAAACTAACTGTATTTTATTAGAGCCTTTTAGTTTCGGACACACTGTATATGGATTAATGATGTATTTTTGATACTGCTGTCCATGAAACTCAAAATAGACTTACCAGTATTTTAATAAAAGTGTATGCGTGGTGTGTGGTGTGTGGTGTGTGGTGTGTGGTGTGTGGTGTGTGGTGTGTGGTGTGCGTTCGTATCTGAGAAAACGTTGACTGATTTAAAATAAATATCATGATAAAATAAATTCGTGATTTTACGCTTGCATTTCTGAGAATGCTTTTAAGAAATTAATATAAAATTCATGTTTTGGTTTGATGTTATAAAGGATAATAAAATGCAGACGATAAAGAACGATCAATTAAAGGAGACGGGGATACTTGCTTTTGGGTTATGTAGAAAACATAAACAAATTTGAATAGTAAAGCGTGAAGGTATTTATTATGTGCTATTAATGACGGGCTTAAAACACTAGTCTTATACATTAATAAACAGTTGTCTGTGTGTGTACGTTGCCAATAAACTCGAGAACGAAAAATTATTTTCACACGGGGTTTTCGCAGAAAAATCATAAATTTATCAGGGAATGTTTAGGTCTAACTATTTTTATCCGGCCACTTTTACGGACATTAGTTTCATTGTTTTTTATGTCGATATGTTGTGCATGCACTCCAGAGAAAAATTTGAATAATTTAATATAAAAATCATCATTTGTTTTGATGGTTATGCAATTAATGTAATTAATCAAAATAAAAGGCAATTAAATTAATAAAAATGAAGGGATTTTTTAAAGCGTGAATATTTTGTGCTTTTAATAAAAGTTTGTGAGTAATGTCGTGCAAGTGTTTCTGAGAAAACGTTAACTGGTTTAAAATAAAAATCATGATTAAGGAAATGCGTGATTTTAATAGCAGACTCGTCATGTTTTGATTTCATGTAATTAAGGAATATAAAATGCAGGTGATAAAGAACGATAAAATTAAAGGAGACGGGGTTAGAAAAAAGATTTGAATGGCAAAGCGTGAAGGTGTTGTATTATGTGCTATTAATGATGGGCTTAAAACACTAGTTATTTGAAGTATTCATAAAATCACATGTATCGCGATAACTTACTGATCTAACTCTGTAATTTATCATAGTACGCTATCATGGTCATCGTCATCTTTATATTGGAAATCGCTGGTGGTATATATGCTTACACTAAACGAGACACTATTCAAAAGTCGTTGGAAACACAACTTAAAGAAGGAATCAACCAGAATTATGGACAAGCCGGTACAGCTGCTGAAGGAATGACAAAAGCCATTGATGCTTTCCAAAAGCAGGTACTTTTTCTGCTTACTGCAAACAATTCATACTTTTATGTAAAATACTTCTTAAGAAACCAGCACTGAACTCAGCACTGGATTTGTGTGAATTTGAGTGCTTTCAAATCTCAAATCTTAAATAATAAAGAAAAGGAGGGTCTAATATAACTAACAATATCAAAGCGGCATTAAAAACAGCAGCTTTTTATAGATGAATCGAAATCATGTTTACAGACAGTAAATTTAAAGATTTTGACTCTTTTCAGTTTTTTTGCGTTATTCTTTAGATGAGTTTAACGCGCTTTTCAAAAAATAGTCGTAAAAAAGATATTTCCTGACATCTTAAAAGGGAAAAAATATACATTTTTACATTTTGAGCTTCCTGAAAGGTGGGGATTCAAGTGGTGTACATGATATTTTCTGAAACCTCAATTTTCATAAGCCAAAAATTTTCGTCTTCGTTTTTAAATATTTCTTTCTGGAGCGCTCTTGTCCTTCTTTAAAACAAAAAGAAACATCTTAAAAAAATGTGAAAATCAAGCAAATTATCGGTAAAAACTGCCTGATGACAAGACTTTTGGATCTGCTTAATCCCCTAGGTAAAGATGTGTTTTGTTTTATTTAACGTTTGAACAGAATGACGTTATTCTTGTAATCACAGCATGCTGAATTTTAAATAAGACTAAAATTTTAGTCAACACGCCATCCCTATATGGCATAATAAATGCCCAACGGGCAATGTCACACGACTAATGACATTGACTGTTTTGGCCAAAAGAATTGGCTGATTATTGATGATTTGTAGAACTTGTCGTTTTTAGATTCTCTATATTCATTTTAACCATTTCGAGCAATTAATTTTGCCCGATCAAAATTTATTTTGCCCGTAAGACCTTTCTGGTGACAAGGGTGGCTGAAGCACCCTAAAAATTCGACATTCGAAAAACGTTAGGGACTGTTTCGTTACACTGTGAAAGAGAAATCTGTTGAAGGGAGCAGAAAATTTGTTCGAATTATAGAGGTTTTCAAATAACATATTTCGGATAGTAGTAATTTATACGAGTTTCCTAAGGAAAATTGACGGTGACTTTAAGACACTCAAATTGAGTCATTAACAATGATTTTCATTAAATTTGTGTTGCAATATCTATGGCTATCGATGTTCGAAAACTCGCATCTGCAACAATTCAAGTCTGATTTATTCCGTTGTTATATGAATGCACAAAAACTTAATCGGATTTTTGAATGGACGATAAACAAAGTCTTTTAAAACACAATTTATTTTTGGAATCGGGCCGAGGCTTACAAGTTTCTAAGTTAGATAGTACTAGGTTATATAGCAAAACTGCTGTATTCTTCTGCATGTTGTGACCGCACTTTTTATAGCTTTTATTATAAACCACGGACTATAGAATACGTCCGTGGAAAAACTTACAAATGTCTGGTACATCTAGAACAATAGTTAATAGGAAAATTCTCTTTTATCCTGAAACATAGCATACTAGATTGGACGTTGACACATTTCATATTTAAGGCTAAATGTTGTGGATCTACTGGACCAGGTAATTGGAAAACATCAAAATGGTACACGAAAAACAGCCGGAGCGGAGATTGGGTTCCTGATTCATGCTGTAAAACAATAACGAAAGATTGCGGAAAGAACCAAGCAGCAAACAGCGATAAAATACATAATTTAGTATGTCTCCTTGCATTATTAAACATTTTTTTATTTTCTTTTAAATAGGCTTATATCGACCATTAACGGTTTATACCACATTTTATAATTCTATAATTTTATAATTCTTAGCAGAGTTATCGTATGAATTCTTTTTTTAATTCATTATATATGTCAATGAAAAGCATTGTCGAATTTCAAATCAATTTAAAAAATGCTTGAGGTACTGAAATAGTTCTTTTTTTTAGGGATGTGTTGTGCAAGGTAAACAGTATGCTAAAGATAACTTGTGGTTGATCGGAGGAGTCGGCGTTGGAATTGCTGTTGTCCAAGTAAGTATGTTTTTTACCAGTATTCAGAATACCTGAACTTATAGACAATATAAGAATCTATATTCTGTAGATCCTAGTGAACATATTGCAGAAAAAATGAAAACAAGAAACTGCTTAAGAAAATGCTTTTTCTTGCTGTCCCCATTTTTAGTACTTTATTCTCAAAAGAAGTTAAAAATGTTTGTTTTCTATCAAAATACAACTTTTGTAATGAAAACACATTAGGCGGTATGTAAAATTATGACTGAAATAGTTTGGAGTATTGTTTTCAAAAATAATCTTGTTACTTTCAGGATTATTTGCTCCAAATCGTAAATTTATCGTGAGACGCTCTTTTTCTGTTAAGACAAAGTGAAAAAGGGGTGACAAAGGGGTGCCTAATCTGACGGTTCTATAGTCCGAAGACTTTATAGTCGGAAAGAGGTAATTCCTTAATTATGTAAAATTGAGACATTTTCAAGGTCAATCTGGGTATTCTCTCATCGATTACAAGTACATTAGGAGGGAGTGCGAAAAACAGCGTAGTTAACACTTTTCGTCGGTTTTTAAAGGTGCCAAAAACAAAAATAAAAATCAGCGACTGAGACTAAAATCATTCGAGAAGAAAAGAAACATTATTTTTGATTGTTAGAATGTTCTTCATTGGTAGCTGTATGTTCAGTGTTTCTGTTTTATTTGTTACATTTTACCGATAAAAACATATTGCACACTTTAAAATATTTTCTAGGCGTTACGTAGCTATAGTTGTTGGACCCCCCTCTAAATAATTGTAACAAAAAGTAACAAACCTCAGACCTCCCCCCCGTTATGTACTTAATGGATGGCCCAAAGCTCAATCTGATAACTAGTCTGAAGGTTATTTAGTCCGACAACAGTGAAGATAAAGTCCAATTTGTAAGGCAATTGATAGACTCGAAAGTTTTTTGCACATAGAATATTCGTGAGTTTTATCAAAACAGGTAGTTCACCAAAACATTCATAGTAAAGGGAGAGCGTGTGCATTTTAGTTATCTTGAATTTTATTAGTCCGTAGAATGCAAAACACTACATAATAGGATCATTATCGATCAAATCATAAAGCTGCCAATCAAATTTACTAAAATGCTCATAATATCTGATAGAAAACCATGCCTATCGGTCATGAGACTAAAAAACCTTCAAATTACCATCGAACTATAGAGCCGTCGGACTAATAGTAAATACGCCATCATTAACTTTTCATCAAACTGTATTTCTTTCAAAGTGGCAAAATTAATCATTCTAAACTACTCTGGCATGTATCCTTCAACAATTGAGTAAATCTATTTAAAGGTGGTATACGGTGGCGGATCTGGTCCAAATTCTGAGTGTCTTCAAATTTGATAATTACATAAAGCAGGGGAAGATTTGAAAATTAAAACACTGGAAACGCATGGAAGAACATACTTCAGGACCAATTTTCCAGATAGTTTGCCCTAATATTTAGCCCTGTTTAACAGTTTAAATGCCAACTTAGGCGTTAAATAATAGACGCCAAATATGATTTATCTTATCAAAAATGAGTGTCTTCTTGAAGACACCAAAGACACTCTAGATCCGCCACTGGTATACACATTTATAGATGTTTAGAAAATGTACTGTTATAGAGGAATTTAGTTCGAAAATGTCCCCTAAAAAACTACCACAGGTAAAACATTATTTGAAAATGTAATGCCAATAAAAAAATGGATTCGGCCAAAATCTGGGTAATTAATTCAACCTTTTTTCACCCCAAAATGCATCGATTTTAGCCTATCTTGATATGATTAAAAATGTTGTAGCATATCATGCATTTGTATAGTATTGTCTAATCTCGCGCCAAAATTTATTTATTACTTGATAATTCGTAATCTTATAAAAAAAATGAATAACGTAATTGCATGTGAATAACTAGCGGAGTATTGTAATTGTTTACAGGTATAATACAGTAGTTCGATGCATTTACTAAATTCCAGAGGGTGTAATTAATAACTCTTAAATTTTACTCATACGCTTAACGACATTTTTCACACTTAAAAAATTCTATTTGATATGACAATGCAGTAGACGGTACGCCTTTCCCTTATCAATTTTACGATGCGCACAAAGTATGCGCACCGCAAAACGTGTATACCTCCTTAAAAGTCAATTATCCCATCCGAAAATTAGTTTTCGATAGATACGAGCTATGACAGAAATCTTTTTCGATAAATTAAACACAAAGCTGCTCGTATTTTGTTCCAAGCGTATTTAATTGCTCATTTGTTAAGTGCACTTCAAGACTTTGGTTTTGAGACAGCCAAAATACGTGCCAATAAAATGTGCCCTTAGTTCAATCTTTCATGTAATTTTACTGATTCATTCCTTAACCCTATCCAGATCGGCATGTTTTTTCGACGGTAGCCTGTGTTAAACAAACGGTCGAAATTCTAGCATCTCGATTCAGCGAACACAGATGCGACATCAAAAATGTCCATTTTTCAAAAGATCACGAGGGAAGTGATGAAGATTATCATTTTGCAATCCGATATCGCAAAATTAAACGAAGTAAGGGAATATTTTGAAGACAAATGTCGTTTGCAAAGTATCCAATCTAACAATTCATCAAGAATCAACAAAGAATTTAGCAATTCTGCCAAAGAGATGTACGAATATTTTAACGAACTTTGTTGACACCCCCTTTTTTGACGTCAATTTCAATTTCGATGCTGACGTTTCGGAAGACATGACGTCAAATCTTTATAATGTTTTCGTTTTCAGTTAATTTTTGTTTTCTGTAGTTCTTTATCTAATTTGAGTCGATACGTCAAAAAAGCGTATTTCTTTAGTGAAATCTTATTTTAACTAGCTGTAAAATCTTATTTACAGCTTTCATGAAAGAAAACGAGAAGTCAAACATTAGATAATGATGGGATTTACCTTTCACGGACCTTGTTTTCATTAATTTTCCATGATTATCCCTAGATATATTATATTGGATAATTGTACTTGCTTATTTTAATCTGTAGCAGCTCATAATTAAAAAAAATGTTATGTAGCACTAATCATAAAGTTGTAACTATTATTTGATCCATGCTCATGCGCTTTTTTGCAATTGCTTTTAGCGCAATTTTACCAAAGTTTAAAAAAGTGACCCTCTTAATATACAACATGTGATTTGAATAACCGCGGACTACTAGAAATAACGGACTTTCAACTCGAGTTTCACGTGAAATTATCGTAGGCCAGCTTTTGATGCTTTTTTTCTTTAAAAGCAATTATCTCGACTTCTAATAATGGTAATGACTTGACAATTTCAGCGAATAAAGATTATATGTAGCTCCACACGGGAAAGCTTTGCTTTCTTCTAAAACATTTTTGCAAAACACTGTTTTCTTTTTTTCTTTTTCTGAAGATTGAAGCCTCCAATTCATTTGAGATCTTAATATGTCTTAGGGGATGTCATTCACTATGTCTGTCCCAAATAAGAACAAAAAAACTACATCTTCAAGGCTTTCTAAGTACCTCTAAAAAATGAAGAGCTGGTAGAAGATAAAATATTTAGCGAAAAAACAATTTTAGCATCTCAAATCGATCCTTTCCATATCATCTTTATTCGCTGAAATTTTCAAGTCATTACCATTATTAGAAGCCGAGATAATTGCTTTTAAAAAAGACACAATACTTTATTTATATATACTTTATATTTAAAGGGTCTTTTTCTAAATCATTACATTAACTAATTGTGAGACTTACTTGACACTTATGTGGCATTGAATTGTGTGCACTAATCACCATTACAAGTTATAAAATAATCTTTATTTTTTATATAAAATAATATATATCCTAAATATATTAAGTGGGACACCCTTAAGTTACTTTACGTTGAAATGAGAATTCCGTTTTTAAAATAATTAAACAGAAAGCTCTAAGGATTAATCTTTATGAAAACCATCTTTAAATAAGTTATTTTTGGTAAAGTTTGAAAATATCGAATAAAATAGTAAAAAAACAGGGTTTTTTAGAATTACTAATTCAAGTATAACTCTCCAAGAAAAAGTCTAATCCTTTGGGAATCAAGCTCAGCAGATATATATTTGTAAGAACTTATTGACCTGAGAAAGTTATCACAAACTCATGATTTGCTAAGAAATAGAAAAACCCTCGTTTGTATATTTAGAGGGTACTGTATATTTAATGGGTATAAACTTTCGCGAATGACTTTACAACAACGATTTCGCGAGTCTATACTTGGATTTCAGTTGAATTATTTCATTCTAATATGATATTTTCTTTTAGTTACTTGGAATCATCTTCTCTTTGTTGCTATGCAAAGCTTACAGAGCCGACGAGAAACCATCAAGTGCTTAAAGCCGTTCCTATCTAGTGTGTTATGCACTTGTATTATAAGCATTCCTGACATGAAGTATGTATTGCGTATACCGACTAATTGAATCGTATTTGCAGTCGACTTCCATAGTCAATCAGAGTCAGAATGCATAGGAGTGTCAGAATGTTCTTTTTTGAAATTATGTTGAAATAGAGTAGATTAGCATGCAAAATTTTCATTGGAATATATTTAAGGGATTGATAACAGTTTCTTCCTAACTATTAATTGATAAATCTTTTTTCAAAATTTAAGACCTAACACGCTGAACAAAGAAAACATATCTTTACGGCATTGATATAAAATAACAAACATTTAATAAATGTGTATCGATAACTTATACTATCATATATCAAAAAGAAAGTTGGTGAGCGTCGTCCATTTCCATACATTTTTTCCCATTTTGGATACAGCTATAAAGCTTTAAAAAGTAGATTCAATCACCATCTAGTTTCGCAGGAGATGGGAGTCTCAAAATTTCCTTCTTTGCCTGTTTTGAATGCTCGCCGTAAAAATGACTTTTTGTTGTCATAATTCGAATAAATGTTAAATGTTAACATTTGTCGACATGCATTCTGACTCACTCCTATGGAAATATTTAATGTTTTTATAACTATTTTTTAAGGTAATTCAACTATGCTAATGCATATCTATAGCTGGAAATTTAAATTCAGGAGGATTATGTTTTTGCAGAATATTCTCTAAAATTATGAGATACATTCTGACATTCTGACATTAGCAGAGACTTTGAATTAATAACAATGTATGATACTATAGCTGATTATTAACCTATTTTAAGACTGTAATTATAGTATGTATCAAAATAAGATGCACTTCCCACATGAATAGTTTTTTGAGAATTTTCATCTTCATTTTTTTTCCTTAGGAGCAGGTGCTCAAGTGTTTTTCAAACAAAAACAGTAAAAAAATATTGAAAAATGTCGTGTCAAGTACATCTTGTTTAGTATGTTATAGGTAAAGAAGAGAAGTAAATCTACTTTTACAATTAACAGTTCTCTTATTGTAAAATATGAAAACAAATCCGTATCAATGCATGATCTATATTCAATTCACTGGAACAAAACACAAGTGATGTAGAAAATCTTGTTTCGATGTTATTCCATGGTCATAATCATAAGTGTTGAACAATTCAACTGTAATGTTACATTAACGTCGAATACAATATCATGACATCAGAAAGATTGATGTCAAATATTCGTTATTATCGGGCACCTTCCGTATAAAACTGATACTTTAAGTGGATTTATTTTCGCGTGGATTTATTTTCGCGTGAATTACTTTTCTCGTGGATTTATTTTCGCGAATGGCATTTTTGGATGTTTCTCACGGATTAATTTTCGCGAATAGTGGTTATGAGAGAATTTCGCGTGGATTTATTTTCGCGAATGAAGAAAAATCGAATATGTACATTTGTTTTTAAATGTCAAATTCATTGCATTTAAGTACAAGTGAGAAACAATGAAAAATATTCTCAATTTCACGTGGAATTATTTTCGCGAGTAGAGCTTTTCCTAATTTTTCGCGTAGACTAATTTTCGCGAATGAAGTCCAATTCGCGAAAAAAAAATCCATGCGAAAATTAATCCATGCGAAAATAAATCCACGCAAAAATTAATCCACGCGAAAAAAAAATCCACGCGGAAATTAATCCACTTAAGGTACTAAATATCAACTCGCCTAGTGGCTCCTCGAATATTTTTTTGTCTAGCCTCGGTAGTTTTTCTTACTGATAGTTGTACAATATAGATCATTTTACGTTAATGTAACACTACAGTTGAATTATTGAACAAACTCTTATCGAAAAAGGTCGGGATATCTAGATTTTCTACATCACTGGTGTTCTGTTTGGTGGATTGAATATGGATTCTAACAATCATGCATTTATTCGGGATTGTTTTAATTTTTTACTTTATAAATTGTCAATTGGAAATGGCTTCCGTTTTCTTTTGTTTCATTTTTTTTTTATTTCAATTATCCTTTTTTTTACAACTTTATCTTTGAAGATACCAGCTCGATATAACTTTATTTCGAAAGAAAACACCTGATATTTTAAAACCCCAATATTTGTAATACTTCTCGCATTTTATGGGTTTATATTAATCCCGTGGCTGGCCTCTATCCTGAAAGGAAACAAACAAAAACAAAATAGGTCAGATGGATTACGAATAGATTTCATTTTGTGTCTTTGAAAACTGGATTGTTTTTTTCTATTTCTTTTTGTTTATAGAAATGGTTAATTATAATTTGTAACTAAATATGTCTACTTTATCTATCATAAATATAAACATGAATTATTTTATTAAAATCTTGTTTACTTTTTTGTTTACACTTTCGATAACTAATCATTAGATTTATGCATCAAGTTAACCTTCTATAAACCATTGAAAGTGATGGGGCCAAAATTTTGAAAAAAAAAAAATTGCCGGCCCAAAATTGGGCAAAACGGGCCCAAAATGACCCAAATTTGAGGTTTTCGGTAATTTTCTCGATTTTTGTGTTACTTAGAAATATTTGACAAACGGGAAAAATGGGAAACGTTTAGTCTCCTTAATAAATGTTGTTGTTTCTTTTATTATGCTAATATTTTCGCGATCAGATAAACTACTGTCACACAGACACACAGTTTGCGAGGTGGTTTAAATTATTAGGTGTCAGTATGGTAATGATTTCTGCAGTTAAGTCTGCTCTTTGGCGCGTGTATAATGGACAGGAGAAGAGAAGATGAGTCATGTCTTCAGTCCCAATACCACAAAGACACATGTTGACAGGGGTGTCTTCAAAATTGTGATTGAATTTATGATTTCTTAATGGACTAAGCCCAAGTCTATGTTGGAAAAAAGAGCCGAAACAGTCGTGAATTCCAAAATATGATCGACGCTTCGGTTTAAATAAGTTGCCAAGGTGCGCTTTTAAGACAGGAAGAGATGGCATAGTTTGAAAAGATGTGATAAACAAGTTCCAGTTTTTGGTGGCATCAGGAAAGAATGAGTTTTCATACCTGTAAGTGGAGTTAATTCGTCCCGGCCCAGTAAAGAGAGGTGGGTCATCCAAATTGACTTGAAAGCTCTGAGCTGGAAGCTTGTCTTTGAGATTTCGAGGACTACAATCGTGTACGTCATTAAATCATAGTCCGAAAGGTAAAGTAAATGGTTTTCTGCATTCTATAAGACCTGATTGGTATTCACACATTTCAAAAGTTGATCAAATATTCCTGACCATTTTGAACTAGTAATCTTTATAAAAAACCATTACATCTCACCCTTGGCGTTCTTAACTACAGGCCATGCCATTGTGCATGTTTTTTTTACGGAATTACCTTCCTGTTATTTTCTTGATCTAATTTTTTCAGATGGAATCGATATCAGTAACGTTACTGTACCCTAGTTGGGCCACAAAAACAACATGTTTTTAAAATTGCGATGGT
>JAUKPT010002946.1:0-12611 GCA_032273505.1 Nanomia bijuga
AGAAAACAGCATTACAGACATCACTTTTACAGTTTTAATAGGGTTTTGAAAATGGAGGCAAAATTTCATGTACCCCTCGAAATGCTTTCATGCATAACTTCTCACCTACTATTCCGATCAAAATTACTCTAATGAGGTGATCATTATAAAGATATGGGATAACTCTAATAATATCAATAATAAGTTATTTCTTATCAAAGTATGCTAATGCACCTTAGAATGCACGCCACTGCCCCTTGAAGTGCATGTCAGGACTTGCGCGATTTTTAGAAAATCCGTTTATAAAATACTTTTGCAAATTCTATAATAGTGTAGACAGACCAAAACACCTTGAAAACTGCTGGTAAACATGTAGGAATCAATAAGAACGAATTAAACGTTACTAGGATGCAACAGGACAGATTTGAGAAAGCTGAGAAATTGCTTGTTGGTTCTCCAATGAAGATACCAGAGCCTGTAATCAGTCACCAATTGGTGTTCGTAGATATAGTAGAGTAGAGATTATTAAAAAGCTAAATTTGAATCTGCAAAAGAGAGTAAGTCAAGCCGAAGTTTCCTACTTCAATAAATGTTAGACAGACACACAATCATGGATCGATGGCGGCTAAAAATGCTATTGAACTTGGAAGGGAAATTCAAGCGGAGAAGGATGAAGCTGAAAAAAAGCTTAAGAAAGGTTAAGACAAAAAAAGGCATTCCTTTTGTGCAAAGATAATTGCAGATGTATTAGACCAGATGGGCAATGCGAGGCGAAGAACTTAAAAGAGTTCTTTGTTTGTAGACGAGTTTAGAAGCCAGTTTGCATGTAAAGGTAAAGACGGAAGTAAACCGGGACTGGTGAAGGTGACCAGTAATAATGCCGATTGAGATCAATAGACGCAATCAGTTTTATTTTGAGTAAATTGTTATTTTCATTTTAATATTTAGAAGCTTGCATGTATTTCTACTTTTCAAGTTTTGTTAGATTATAAACTCTTATTTGCTATAACATTTTGTTTTGTCGAGTTACAATATTTTTCACCACATTGGGTTGAATATTAATCTATGCCCCTTGAAATGTAGGTATCACAAAAAGAGACTATACTAAGGCATGACACCTTAAACCATGTGTCAAGAGGCTTGATAAAGTTATCTACCATCAGGAAACATAGAAAACTTTGCTTGATCAATATATAACAAAGTAATACATCTCAGAACTCAATTAAAGCAAAATTCACATGTTGATTTTTGGCTTATTATGCTAATGAATTAATGATATTGGAATGATAAAACACATACAAAACGATTTTTTAATAGATGGAGTATTAGCTTTTATCCAATATAAGTTTCATATGCCACAATCACTTCTTTTAGATTTTAGATGCTCTTGAGTGAATACCTGCATTAGCTGAAAAGTGGTAAACTCGAAATCGCTGTACTGTTGACGAGGCCTGAAGTACAGAACGGTATGACCTAAAATCATTGTTAAATTTATTTTATGACGAATAAAGCGATTGCCACCGTGGTTTAACACGAAATATTTTTACTAGTAAAAATGATAATAAAAATACCACATTCTTGACCCGGAATGTTTTTATGTTATGTTGTATAACATAATATAATAATTCTGATTTTCATAACGACTTTATAACATGTTTCATCTCTAGCGAGACATAATCATAATATAATCCGTACATACACGTTTTTTTTAACTTTTCTTAACTTTTCGGCCAAATTCATCCTAAACTATTCTTAGTATATTTTTAGTAAACACTTCTTTTTTCTTTACAAAATTCCTATATTTTGACTCAAACTCAGAATTTGGATTGAGAAAAAAAATCATAAAACGAATTTAATAACTTCTTGTCAAATTATATATTCTAAGAGAAAAAAGCGTGTATATCAACAAATTATTGAAATTCCTAAGAGGGTATTGTTATTCATAAAAGATACAGTAGGAATCAAATTAATCTTGTCAAAACATTTTAAACAGGCATAAAATCAAGATCGTTATTGCATTATGGTTTCTTTGATAACTTTATATTTACTTTCCTAACCAAAAGGATGGATTCTATCATACTTCCAATTATATTATAGAAAATGGGTACAATGTACAGAATTTGGCATAATAAGAGATAAAAGTTTTGATCTGAATCATTTTATTTAATTTCGAAATCACGCAGTAAGTCTTTCATACTTTTTCTTCATTATAATGTTTTTCAAACCACGATTCATCAAAGATTAAAGAGTCTTAAATTATTAACGACTATAGATAGGCAAAATTGGCTTGATGAAAAAAAACAAAATCAAAATTATCAAAATTTGTTGACATCAAAGGCTAAAAATGTCTCTTAGCACAAATTTATCTTCATTTTTCATCATTAAACGCAAATTATCAAACGGATTCATGGCAAAGGTAATTAAAAGAACAGTTTATAACGCCAGCCATGTTGTTTATCCAAGTTCAAAATGGTTTGATGGTTACTCCAATCGCAGTGGTAATTACCAGGAACTTATAAATCCTGCAATGAGTGCTAATATGTTGAGCCCAAATGAAGTCATTACAGTAAAGACAATGTTAAATGAGCAAGGAAATCTATTAAAGAAATTTGGTTCAGCGAGTTTGTTAAATCCTATCCGCCAAACAGTGGATCAATATCTCTATGGCGTATCTGATCTAATTGACACTGAAGCTGTATCGGAAGGTTTGGCGAGTTTAGATATAATGGATGAACGGGGTTACCTAAATGAACGGTATAAAGAAATAGCTTTTCAAAATGGAATTTCTGCGAACGTTCTTCAGTCAGCTTTGAATGGTATATCATCATCTGCAATGGACACAATATATTTCGCAAACATGTGGCTATATATTGGCCAATCAAAATTACTTTTAGATCGACCTATTGTTATTCTCCAAACTCCAAAATACCCAGTTAGACAAATTGAACGTTACTATGGAATCATAGCATGCATGGCGCTTGGTGTAACACCGGTACTGGTTGGAATGGATTCGCAACAACGATACCATTTTGAAGGAATGGCAGATGTTTTACCGGTAAACGATAAGTTCGGGAATTCTTTACTACTTGTGGTCAATTCTTCGAGGACCCAGATTGCGTCTTATAATGAGTTAAAGTATATTCATAATGGCTTGTCAATAAAACAGCACCTTCCTGAGAGGTTATTGATCCTTGATGTACAAGAGAAAAGAAAAGATCTATTTTTTCATCTAGATTTAATCATGCATATCAATGACAATGGAACAGTATATCTCGGAAAAGACGTCCTCACAAGAGAGAGTGAAGCAATGCTTGTTCATCAAATCGGAGATCACCGTGTTCAATATATACCGTACGAAGAAACTGAGTTATTTGGCCTTAACACGGTTTTGTACGACAGGCGATTTGGTACCTCAAACCGTGTGGCTTTAATCAAAGAGGATAGCCACGTCTTAAAAAGAGATCTTGCGCAGAAAGGCTACCATATGTGTTCCTTCAAAGAAGCGTTTCCACACGGCGGAGGTAGTGTAAGGTGTAGAATGGCATCAATAGATGTTGGTACACCGCATAACTTGGATTCTTTCCTTGAAGAGCAATCACATATCGAGGAAGTGCTAGGACCAGATTATGTAGTTGTGTCGACAGCACAAAAAGGTTTTTTTGAAAAGATCTTTGACTCGAGTCATGTCAGGGATATTCTGGAAACTAGTGACAAAATTGTGTCTCAAAACAAGTAATTGGGTTTTTGAATTGTGATTCTACCGATTTGGTGATTTGTTTAGATCTAAAAAAATATCTTTAGCATGCCGTGGAGGGGAGAGTATGAGAATTTTAGTTAACTTGTATCTGATTGGTCTGTAGAACGCAAACACATAGTAGAATCATTATCGTAAAACTGCGAATCAAATTCAAGTTTGTTAAAATGCTCATATTATCTGCGTTGAGGTAAACGTCAATGCTATTTCATCATTAAAGGTATCTTGCGAACTCATTTCATTTCTTTCCTTGAATATGACTTATATCATTCTATTAAATTATACCATTAGAATAACCCCCTGTATCAGTGCCCCGGTGATATCAATCCCATGATAGGGGGTTAAAGTATATTTGGTTTTGAAGAGATCTGAGGAGATCTTTACTTTTATCAACTGGCGTCAGCGTCAAAGGTTCATTTGATTTTTTCTTGTGTTTTTATGTTCAATTTAACGAGGCTTTAAGGAGGGATACGCGTTATTCAGTGAGCATACGTTGTACAGTTGATAGGGGAATGACGTATCGTCTGCTGCATTGTGTTATATTAAATAGAGGTTTTAAGTGTGAAACATGCCGTGTGAGCAAATATTAGGCCTTATTAATTACCCTTTGGAATATTTATGCATCGAAGTACTGTATTATACATGTAAAACAATTACAAGAATTTGCTAATTATACACCCTCAATTTCGTTATTACGTTTCTTTTGTAACATTACGAGTTATCAAGTCATTAAATTCTCTCTGGTGAATAGTTATGAGAACGAAATTCGTTTATGTAGACTTTAAGACACAATGCCATATAATTTATTGTATGTAAAACATGAGTAATCAGATCAAGACAGGCTAAAATCATGGGATTTTGGGGTGAGAAATGATTGAAATACCCCGATTTTGGAAACATATATATTTTTTATTGGCATCACATTTTTTAATAATGCTTTACCTGTGACAGTTTTTTAGGGGACATTTTCGAACTAAATTCTTCTCATGTCACACAAATGTATCACAGATATAGGAGAAAGGGTCAAATGTTTGGGTCATTATAGCGGAATTTCGGCCGGAAACCCCATTTCTTTCTTTCATTTGCAGATATGGAATAATGTAATAAATAAGATTCCGTAAAAAAAACAATATGTTTTCGAAACACCTATTAACGCGTGTACCTCTAGTGCTTAATTATATAAGTACTAGAATGTTGAATTTGCGATAAATGTGACAATTATTCGTAAATATAAAACAAGCTCAAATATAAATAAATATTTGAAATCTTAATCTCGTCTTTTAGTTCCTTAATTTTAAGAAAGTTGAGTTGGGAGACATAATGAAAGTTACGTACGAGATTTTCCAATTAGTTTTAAATGGTTTGAAAAACCCTTAATTACCATAATTTTGGTCGATTTTGGTCCATTCCAGTATAAAGTGCATTTTCAAAATATTTTATTATGAATTTGCATTAGATAGCTGAATTGGGAATGAAAAGTAGATTAAAAAAAGGTATAGTTTTCTAATGAAGCTGAGAAAAAATATTGAACTTTAAAAAGGAGTCTCGGTTTTCATATTTTAATCAGGCGCTTCGCAATGATCATTTAAAGTTTAAAATCAACGACAAATTTTTAACAAAAAAAATTTTTATTGTAGTTTTGTAAATGGAATTCGAAAACTTTTCATTTTTTCGGAAACCAAAGATTTTAACGGGAATGAAAGAACTTGATGTACTCAAGTGTATAGCTACACCACATATGTTTTATTGCTTTAAGTTTGATAAAAATTGGAATTTCTGCTGAGAAATATCAAGTCTCGTCAACACTGGTATGAAGAACTGAAAATTATAGAAATTTGAAACAAGATATATCATATCATGACGATCTTTACATCCTGAGAAAATTTAACAAAAATAAATCTTTCTTCTACATAATTCTACCTTATCAGAAGTTAATTTTAACTATCATTTTCCCTTAATTTTCACGTAGCTGACTTGTTATTAACTCTATGTGTACTAACTCGTACTAACCGATTTTTACTGCAGCAGTGCAGCCTCGTTGCAGACCCAAATAGATAATCAATGACAAGTCGGTGATATTTTATGCCGTATCTTAACCTGGCCACATACGAGCTCAAACAGGGAAAATGAAAAATTACTTAACAACAATATATTTATTGAATGAAAAAACTCACAGTTACAACACAGTCATGTAAATTAAGAATAGCATTCATTCAAATTTATCGTTTACTACATGTTACATGTTGCTACATCGTCAGCATCTTTGATTAATTATTACAATGCAATGACGTCAGTTACAATATATTGACGTCACGGTATCAAAAGGAAAAAGGTTTACTTACTACAGTATCTACAAAAAGATATATAAAATACATGGAATATATAATATATATAAAAAGTTACCTAAAGAATAAAAAAAGTAAACAAATTAAATTGTTTTATATTATATGTTGGATTTAAGTCTTTCATTGCAGAGACTTTCTCTTTTAGTGTAGGCTGTTAATACAAACCCACCGCATTTTTGGAAGAAATCAGGATTTTTACATGATTCCATACAAAAAATTACGCTGAATCGATTGGTCAACAGATCCAAGCGTGAAAATGACCGGAAACGCCTCATTAGAACTAATTAAGGGTAATTAAGGCTCATTATGGCTAGATACCCATATCTTACGAACTACTGCTCGTAGAAACTTGTGTGAACACTCAAATGAAGCAGAAGATGTACGTTTTAGGTAGATTTGTTTATTTCGATATATTCTAGTTAAGTCTAAGGGTCTAATAAGGGTAATTAAGGCTCATTAGGACTAAATTTCTATATCTTATGAACTACATATCGTAAAAAGCTGTGTGACCACTCAAATTAAGCAGAAGATGTTTTTAAGTGCCTAATTTGAGCTAATTAAGAGTAGTCAGGGCTTAATAAGACAAAATCAAGAGGAAATAATAAGAAAACTTGTACAAAATGAATGTTTACCACTATATTTTCAAATATTAAAAAACATAACATAAACAGTATATAATTTTTTTGTGCTTTGCTATTGAAAAACAATTTGACGGTCAAAGCTTAATAGGATTGTAAAGGAAATTTAGTGCATATTTTATTAGAAGTTAAGAGAAATAAACTTTTTCTTGTTTCATACAAAACGTCCCCTTCGGCGGAATAATTATCAAAAAAAAGAAGGATAAAAATTAGTTTAATTTTTGAAACGAGGTCAATTCTTCATCAATTTCAAAGCCAATGTCTATCGCCGACTAAAATCTTACACTGGTCCTAATAACATTGGCATTTTAATCATTGATTTTGAAAAACTCTATCCTTGATCTTTCATATTCTTAAAACTGTCATAAGTTATTTTTTGACAACTTGCAAAATGTAACGCCATGTAAAGGAACAGAAATAAATAGGCCGGCGATAAAAATATCGGTAAAGCACTCAACTAACTGAAACACAAAAATACACTATATACAATAAATACCATAAAAAAACTATACACAATAGCCACCACAAGAGCATATTTCGTTACATGGCAAACTGTATTCTTTGCATTGACATTTTCCATTTGTTGAGCAGTTTTTCTTACAACCACAATGTTTTAACTCCTGGCAAGCATTAGAGGCTTTAGGGATTGTTGTCCTAATAGGACAGTGTTCGCCACATATTCCAAGCTGTCTTCTTACCACGACCACCAAACTGAGAAACAGTGTCACAACCACTGGAGGCATACCAAAATGGAATAGCCAAACATATCTCTTCTCCGAGCGCCTTTGCATAGTTGTGTATGGGATACCATCGTTGATTTTTTCCCTGCCCTAACTCCACCCAAAGTTGCTCTATTTCAAGGTACCAAAGTGCATACAATGCAATTACTACAACGTCAGTATTGACAGTCACAATAGTCACCTTTTTATGACCCAGTTTCGATAATTCAAATACATGAAAAAACATTCTATTATCTGCTTCTTCCTCGGAAAATGTCATATTGAGAAAATTTTGTCTGGGAAAAAGTCGTTTTAGAAAGACTCGGGTTAAGAAATTGTCGTTTGAGAAATTGTCGGAACACCATCGACGAAAAATAGGCAAAAAAATAATACAAAAAAATATGTTTGTGATCGGTATATCTGCCGGCTCAGCTTAGTTTTACGGTGGGTGGATCCGCAGCTCGAAATTAAGAGATTGAAAAAAACATTTCCGTTTTTTTTTTCTCGCTTAATTATTGGATTGTATTTTGAACCAAGGTCAATTTCGAAGTTGTCAGTTCGTTGAAAAAATTCAAGCCTGATTTATTTTTATAAAAAGTAAATTCGACTTTCTGTGGCACGTTAGACTGAACGAAGACTTCAAAAAAGGGACCATGCATAAAAGTGTGGTAGCAGATTTTAGAAAAAAGCAAAAATTCTATTTGACTTTCAAAGAAATTAAATCAATAAATGCTTTTTGTACATTTAGGGTACATATGAGTACATACTCCGATCAAATAGGAAGTTATTTTTATGTTCATGTACGTGATGGAAAGTTCATTAGATAGACTAGATTCTGTGCAAGATCTTTAACTTTAATTAAACTTAAAATAATGTATTTTTCATTTGATGATTTTGCTTGATAAACCACAAGTAATTAGAGTTCCCATGACAGTGGAGTATATTGATCATATATATCATTCTTAATTGTCTGAATTCCCTGATACCTTTGACCGACTATAGGATATAAATAATGTAGCGTTATTCAGCTGCCAATGACATGGACGAAATTTCAATTTTTATCCAATGATCATTTAAGGTATGATCAAGAATGACTGAGAAAGTCGTAATCGTTCAACTTCATCAAGAAGTGCTGACGAAATAAATTTGAAAATAGAGCGTGTCAACACATGCAATAATGGTTCGAGTTCACTTACACAACTGTTGTTACTACATCAATATATGACCTTAAGTATTACAGGAAATTTTGAAAACCCAAGTTTCAGTTATATAATTCCGATATAGTATACTATCTATAACTAATAATCTCCCAAAGAAAACTCTTTATTACTCGATCTCTCTATAACTCGAACACTTTTTGATTCCCCTAGAATGTTCGAGTTATAGAGAGTCCACTGTAATTCAAAAACATATCAAACAGAATTCATTTGATAATTTTGCTTGATAAAACGCTAGTAATCAAAGCTCCCATGACAGTGGAGAATATTGATTATATAATATCATTCTTTATTGCCTCAATCAGTCAACCTTTGACGGACTAAAAGTCATATAGGGTATCAAGTATGTAGCATTATTCAACTTGCAAAGCCATGGACAAAATTTCATGTTTTCCCTGATTTTCCAATGATTATCAAAGGAATAATCAATAATGACAAATGAGTTAATGTTTGTCATGATGACGCCAACACCATCATTTAGTATTTGTTTTACAGAAAATGTGATTGAAAAAATGAGCATGCAAACGCCAGAGGTATAGTTGTGGTACCGGGAACCAGCACATAAGTACTAGTTGTCGCATGATGCTGAGTGCAATTACGCGTAATATTTTTCGGTTCCTTTTTTACATCATATATTAGGAGACGAAGTCGAGAACTTTTTCGTGTATTGATTTCGTTGTTACGGCCAAATCTATTTATCTTTATGTTCTTTTGATCCCTATAAATGTTTGTTTATGTTTTATTTCACTTTCACTTTCCCTTTATACTTTTTTTTCATAGTTACATTATTATGGAAAAACAGGAGTAATAAAATTGGCAACTTTTGCCAATATAAACTTTAATACAATACATCCACACAAACTCCCGGCCTCGCAAATATTATGTTGATATTTGTAATTAAAAATCAAACAAATACGCTGTCTGATTGGCTAATTAAAAGTGCAAATTAAAAATATCAAAAATCTGCACTCTGAATTAGCCAATAAGATAGCGTATATATTTTCTCAATTGCGATAAAAGGCCATTTCGGCTTAAATCATATTACATTAAAAAAAGCATATGATCTTGAGTATCAGTTACGAGAATGAGAAAATCTTTGAAATCCTTCAATTTTATACATGGTTTCCTAAATCGCTTTTTTCTCTAAGATCGGAATAGTATTACTCAAAAAAATGATTACTTTCATTGGAGAAATATGTATTAAAATCAGTTGAAACAAAGATCAGAGCCTTCTATTGATTTTAGATTCTAAAACACTGTCGCGGCCGGTAGAAAATGCACCTACTTTAAATACTTGAAATTATGTTACATTAACTGGGTTGAGTATTATTTTGTCATCCTATTTTTGAATGGAAAGATAAAAAAATAGAAAACAAAATAATCATAAAAAACATACCATAGAGAACTCTTGAAATCTTACGCTCCGAATCCATAATGTCGCAAAAACCGAAACTACAAAAATCTTCTATTATGAGGTAGCTGCCAATTTGTAACAATTAAAAGAATACTTTCCAGATTATCTCAATTCCAGAGAAGAAAAACTACCAATCATTAAAATACAAATATTTCTCAAATTTCAATTTCTGCAGGTTGCAAAAATAAATAATCAAAAAAAATTGAAACGACACTTCCGTTTTTGAATTTCATTAAAGTTGTTTGTGTTACTTCTAATAAAATGTGCGTACCTTAGCTAGGACTTGTAATATAACATTGTGTTATGGTAAACAAAATAATCGCGATATCACACCTGGGTGAAAACATTTGCAAAGTATGCTCAGCTATCATTTTTTTACTACCAGCTTTATGTTTACAATTCTGTTGAAAAATTCTTTATTTTTCTGGATTACCCTTTTAATAATTTTTCATCTATTACACATTTGATCATGATTTAATTTAAATCCAAATATTAGACTCGTATTTCTTATAAGAAATGTATTTTGTTACTTAACTTTAAATTAAAGTAATATATCTTCCGTCTTGCTGAATACAGATTTTGTCGATGATTATTACTGTTTAAAGTGCGCAAAATACTTTCAGATATTTGCCTAAAAGAAGTAGTGAAGGGTTCGTTTTAAACAACAAGCAACTGTCTCATATGACTTTTGATTGCAAGAAGGTATGAACAGACACACAATAAAAGCAAACACAAAAGATTAATATTGGTCTAAAATCTGTATTCAAAAAAACGCATTATGATTACAAAGATTTTTATATATCATTAATTCTAGTTCAAATAACATGTTTTAAATCATAGAAAATGCTATTTACGATATTAAAAGGTGCATCTTGGTGTTGATTTTACAAAATTCTTCTTTATGTGTAAAGGGATCTGTGATATTTGAGTTTAATGGTATTATGTTCAATGCCAGTATTACACTAGAATCTTTTTACTTTCAACACCATTGTTTGAATCCGAATTGCCATGAATTATAAGCTGTCTAAATGTGAGTGTCTAAAAACATTATGAAAAACGATGAATAGTAAATGCAGGGGTTTGGAATTTGAATCAACTTATATTTTGTTTGATCAAAAAGTTCTGTTGAATGAGGATTTTTCCAACATTTTATAGAGTACAAAGAAATTTAGAAAATAGTAAGATTTTATTACAAAAAAGAAGGAGGAAATCACTCACATTTACACGATGTGTTGTCAAAACAGAACTTTCAAAAAGTTTGCTCTTCTTTTCATTCATGAAACGAAAAATATTGGAGCAGGGAGTATTGGATTACGGCAAAAGCGTACTATGAAAGAAATTGTGTTGTTTAATAAAAGATCTGAAGATTCAATCGGAAAAGATTACCTTGACAAATCTAGCCCATAAAAATCGAACCAAAATATTTGGCCTAAGAGATATCAGAAACATAAACCCAGTGTAGCTTCAGCTTAATTCTATCAGGAAAATGTAAAAACCAGCATAAATTTAGATAAAAGATTTAATTCATCTTGGTTAGAATTTGATTTGAGAAATTATCCTGCACAAAAATGACCCGAAACCTTTCAAAGATAAAAACTTCTTTGAATGAATCTAAATATAAATAAAATTCTTAATGATTGAAAAAATCTAAATAGATGCAGCTCTAAATTAAGTCAAAATTCAACTTGATTGAGATTGACCTCCTAAAAAATAACCTGAGAAGCACCTGACAAATATCAATTAAGTGTAACATTAGCTTAAGAGAAAACAAGTAAGAAGTGAAAGAAGGTTGTGTAAAACTCGGTAAATATTGTTTCTACCTTATTCGAGATCCAATGACAAGTTTCTAATCCTCGAATTATTTCTGGTGATATTAGAAAGATCAAATGATCAATAGTAGAATGCAATCAATCATTATATTAGCCTAGGTATCAATTTACATTTACAAAATTTGATAACAGTTTGGTGTGAGAGAGTATTTGGAAAAATTGGATTCAGCAATAAGTAATCTCCAGGGATATTCAAGGAATACGTACTCGATTGCCGTTGATAGGACAAAAATCTCAAAATTCCAGGCAACGGTAAATACTTTGGCCAACAGCCCTAAAATATGGAAAAAATAAGTGGTGATGAGAGGGTGGGGAGAAAAATGAGGTTTGGGCTAAAATGTTTAACGATGATTTCACGGTTCATATCATTAGAATTTTTGAAAAGTTAATTGTAACAAAATTATGTATCATTCTTAAAATCACTTGGAAAATGATTTTAAAATTCATAGTAAGCGAAGGGTGTACTTTTGACATGATCAAATATCTTTTATATTCAATAAGACTGGTTAATACATTCATAAATTTTAACGATGTATTTCGAAATTAATCCATTTTCAATTGAAGAAAATTCTAACGTTAGTGTTATTTTAACTGCCATACAATGTAATGAGTTCATTGTCGTCATCGATTACTATTACTTAGGTCACTCCGTTTCGGAACAATAGTAGACTTTTGTGTTCAATTTGTCTGTTAAGGGAAGGATTGAATTTGCAAAT
>JAUKPT010002947.1:0-12610 GCA_032273505.1 Nanomia bijuga
GTAATAGTTACAAGACCTCTGCGCGGTTTTGGAGGCAAAATGCCATAATGTAAACAAAAAGTGACGTAATGGAAACATGTCTATATTAGAGATAATTATGGTCATAATGACCTATTTAACTTAAATTTTCAGCTAAAATCCGGGGGTCAACACCTCAATTAGTACTTATTTAGAGAAAAACAGTCCAATCAAAACTCTAACTTGAAGAAAATATAAGGTAATGGCAGATAATGTATCCTAGGTGCCTTAGCTAACATACACATCGATATCAAAGATAATTATGGTCATAAAGACCCTATTCGGGCCCTAACTTTGGGGGTTATAGCGTCAATTTTGAGGTAGATGGAACGGAAAAAACGTTAAAGCGAATTAATTACAGATATGGCAGAAGCTAGATCAAGGATTTGTTCGTCTGTATGTGTATATTCGTATCTTTAGCCTTGAAATGCCATTGAATTATATAATATATATCTTAATTTATTGTGAAGTTAAAAGAAAGACGTTTTCTTTAAATAACTATATTGTTTTCTGTGTATTTTGTTTTAATTTATTTTTCCACCCATAAAACAGATGGAATTTGACGTTTTTTTACAGTGGATTTGATAAAAACATTGATTTGTTGAAGCTTAAGAACATCTAATATGGATATTCGACTGGAAGTCGGTTGGAAGGCGCCTTCTGTCATATCTGTAATTAATTCGATTTGACGTTTTTTCTCCAAATTAGAATTTTCATTGGACAGTTTTCCTCGAAATGAGTAATAATCGAGGTATTGACCCGCGGATTTGGGCTTAAATAGGGTCCTAATGACTATACTTATCCTATATATTGATGTGAATATTAAGCTAAAGCATCTAGGACATATAATCAGCCATTACCTTTCATATTTTCTCCAAATTAGACCGTGGTTTGGGAGTTTCCCGTCCGTCCGTGATGGAACCCACCCAAAAACGGCGAAATTTCAGATTAGAAAGACAATAAATACCATCTCAGTTATGGTTCGTTTCATTATAGACATCGGGTATCAAAACAAGATCAAATTTTAATACACAATACAGAAAAAATACAATAAGAACAAATACATGTATATAATATAACTTTACAATCTTACATCGTACTAAAAAAAACCTTCATCACCAGATAACTGATGCAAGGTGAGATATAAATACAAAAATCATCTTAAACCGCATACATCTTTAACCTATATTTCAGCGTATTATCTTAAATACCATATATGTCCCGAAACATTTTTTTTAGGGAAGTCGCATACAATGCCCTGCTGATATCTATTCAATGAAAAAGGGAAAAAATTATGTTATAGGAAATTCAATCAGTTTTTAAACTTAACTTAACTCGTGTATTTGATGGGAATACTTAAAGAAATATTAAAGACATTTTGGTAATTTGATTAAGTGTCTATAGCAATTGATTTTCCAGGAAAAGGTAATTTGGGAACGATACTTCAGTGCGAAGGCATTAATAAAAGCTACCAAATCCTTTTCCTGATTAAATTTAGCAACAATTATCCCCATCTTCAGCAACTAATATGAAATCTTAAACAAAATCCCACATGGTTGTAGGGTAGATGGTTGTCAAACAAGCTGGTTATATATACTTGCTAAACTGTTCTGTCTGAAGTCAACAAGATTGTCAAGGGAAACGTGACAGTCTCTTACAATTTCAAATATCTCGTCCACCCTTAAATTGTTTACATGTTATGACAATTTGCTTCACACTATACACTACACACTCATCTCGAAAGGGTAATAAAACATAGAACATTCATTTTTTTTAAATACCAGATGTTGAAAACAAACTATTATGCATCACACTTAGGTGTAGGTTTAATCGTAAGGCGATTAACCGATGAGTTAAATCAAGAAGTCGAAGTAAACATCGAAGAGGCAACAGTATGAAGTCACCTGCTGCATACAAGCGCAATGAATGCGCATAACTGAGATGTATATAGATTAGACACACGTGGATAAATAATAATGTAATAAATTTGTTTCCGGTCACGTGGTGATAACGTTTGACTTTAATCCATTTGATGACCGATAAAATTCACAGCAGTTGAAGTATAAAAAAGAAGCTTCCTTTCTAGAATAATAAATACCTTCGATCAAAACAAGTAATGCAAGGCTGATTATCACATAAATGAACAAGTAACAAATTAAGCTATCCGTTACGTAACAGAGTAATACCAGGCCTATTCCTTGATCAAGCCTTAAACTGCCTTAAAGATTATTATTGTCTTATTAGGTCGAAATAATAAATCCCGTTTATCAATCTAGGTAAATTTAGCCAACCCAACTTTTTCTTAGTGAGTATTGTAACTCGCAGCACTATGTCAATTCAATTCCTTAATCAATCAAATCCTTTACTAATAGACAGGAAATTACGTGTTTGAGTTTAAATTAGATAGGACATGAGTTATCATAACATAATCAAAATGTATAGCGTAAAGTCAAGTTTTAGCGTATGTGAAATAATCTTGTTACAAAACAGTTAGTTTGAACTCAAACGTTATGAAATGTCATCGAAAAAGAAGGGAAAGAAAACCTTTTGTGGTCCAAGCAATCTTGAGCTGCATTTCTAATATAGGTGTTTTGCAAAACAACAACGTTGGCATTCATTAAAATATGATACGATGGTACTTAACGATTTTAGTTAATTTATTCAAAAATAACCAATCAGAACCCGACATAGGGGATTAAAATAAAAAAATTGACAGTTATCATCAATGACTCGACAACTCTAGTTTATCGACACGCGATTATAAAAGGAAAAAAGGCTAAAATAGACGTTGTCAACTGCAACATTCTCACGAATTGTAAAGAAAGATGTCACTCATGGGCGGGTTTCATTTATACACAACGAATTAACAATACCACTATTAAGTTCGATCAAGAAAACATATAAGTTCAATGAATTCATTCATAGAATGACGATCGACCTAATATAATTAAAGTTAAGAGGCTAAACATGGGATCCTGTACTTAATATCTTAGATCATATTGGCCTATTCCGGTTTATTGAAAGCGTGTGAAAATGCACCCAACTTCTGATAGATTTTCTTGAAGAAACCTTATATCGAATGGTATGAGAATACTAGCAGTGTGGTAATTTCGTAGCTATCACTAGATACATGCAAAAATCTATAAAAATGTACTATGAATATCTTTAAATTAAGAAGGATATCTTTCACACAATTTATCTTTGAAGTTGATTTGAACGCAAAAATCATCAGCAAGTACAATAACTTAGGATGTCAACTGATATTCATAATAATGAAACTTTAATGAGAACGTTGATACGAGTTCAATGTTATCTACTACGATCGAACAAGCAACGTTGTTCTTTTAGAAAAGCATTTGTTTCGCCTACCTAGCTGATTGTAGTGTTGATTTAAAAGATTTTTGATTTGCATATGAATGGTAAAGAATAAACTACAAACTACCTGATACTAAAAAAAAGATTGCTTTCACTCAGCAGCTATTATGAAATTAAGCCATTTTGTTTTCCCCCTTTTTTTGTCGTGTTGGGACAGAACCTTTTAACAATACAAACCCATCAGCAGACCATACCACGCCCTTAGTTTACACCAAATTGAGAGCCAGTACAAGAAGACCAATTCATTGTCTCATTGTCTTTTTCTTATAAAATAAAAATTTTAACAAAAGAAAAAAATACATCTTAGAAAACATGATTATCAAGTACAAATTCTATCGACTTTGGCTCCTTGAGTTTACATACTTAGCAATATTGGCTACAGTGACGTAAATACTTAGAGACCTAAATCTGCTATTAAGTCTGTTTCAGATTCTGTGAAACGTGAGACAAAAATATCAATATCTCAGGGTTCCCGTGATCGTTTTTCATTCAGTTTTCGGAAGATAAGAAAAAAGGGAAGAGAAAAAAAATCGAAAAAATGAGAAGGGAGAGAGCAAAAAATGAAGAAGAATATCAGCAACCATGAGCAATATTAGTTTAAAAATCAACAAATTTAATCATCGATAGGATCTATTATTAGATATATGAAAGAACAAATCCTTCCTTTCAGTATTTGCATGAACTCGACATAAGTATATGTAAGTATTTCCTTGAGTATCAATAGCTAAAATTATAGTTTGCTAGTAACTAAAATTTAAATGAAACCCTCGTTGTTTTGTTTTTTGCTTTAGGGCCGGTGTTATGTACAAAAAGGGTCTTCTCTTCTGAAATTTTTTGTTCCCAATGGCAAATAATAGTCTCACAGAACCTTAAAAAAAGACTATAATTCCATTCAGTCGTGAATCTTTTAGGTTGGAATGAAATTTGAAGGCAAATATACAGATCACTAGCGACTCAAAGTTGGATGAAACGATAGAACTTGTACTTGATGAACACAACAGAACAATAACAATAAATAACGTCTCCAAACAGGACATAAAATGTTGACGATGAAATACCAAATGTTATAAAAACCATAATAAAAATGTAAAAGGTTTGATCGCAGAGCTACTTACAAGTCTACTTTGAACCTGGAACTATTTAGAATTTTAGAGAAATATATTTTTCTTTTTATATGAACATTAAGGAGCATCCGCGGCTCAGAAATTGGACTGTTTGCACAATAATATGTTATAAGGATGATGAGGCAATTTTAGAATTTTAGTTAAAGTCAAGATATGCTTATAGCTCATGGTTCCGGCTAGACAGAGACATTCATAATAATAAATTTATCTCGATTTCTCTCTTACAACACAACACCATAAAACACAATACCAAAGACACAACATCAAACAAAAGCACCAGCGCCACAATACTCCTGGGACTTCTTCAACTCACCAGAGTATAAAATACATTTATAATTTCTATTATTCCTTTTGCCATATAAAATTATCGGAGAAAATAAAACCTCTTTATCTATATATCTGTACAGTTTCTCATACGCAACAGGGTATTCACTTTTCAAATGAACCCCGTACCTTTTCAGTCCGAAGGCAATCTCTTTACAATAATAACGCCTCGTTTCGACGTCAGTTTCATTCTCGCCCTGAAACGACGTCGGCAATGAAAATGTTCGAATACCGTACGATAGAATTGCCTCGCCATAATCAGGATTAAGTAATTTCACGACTGATATACGAGCTGATCGTACGATGGATGTGTGCTTTTTTTCACTCAACTTACCTTTCTCACACGAGCTCATATTACCAATATATACAAATATATCAAGTACAAACTCTTGGTCCGGGTCGTAGTCCTTAATATTTTGACACAACATGTGTAAGTGACGGTACGGCTTATTTTCAGCTAATACCGTCTTAAAGTCTTTATACGTCGGCTGTGTGGATAATTCTGTACCTGGTGATACGGCGTCGTACTCAATATCGTTCGGCGACTTGAATGTCATCGTTAGGCAGCCTCTTCCGAATATCTGATAAGCGGTATGTGCAAGTTTCCGAAGATACGTGTTAACGTAAATGTCTTTTTCACAGCGACGAAAGAACGTGTGCACGTAGAAATTAACAAAACCGACAACGCACGTTTCTTTATGTTCCGGCCAATGACTATGCCGGCAACTCCGACTGCAATAACAAATATTGCAAGCAGGACAAGACGTGTATTTCAGAGAGTCACTCTCTTCACTACTCATCGCATGTTGTTTCGTACAAGTGGGATTTCCACAAGTCAGTTTCGACTGGTTCGATTCTGGATAAATAACGAAATAGTTCTCATCGATGACGTTCATTTCGTCCGGCGAAATATTTCGTAACACATCGTCCTCGTTAACTGCCGTTTCGGCTAAATACTCAATACACTCTTTTGCATTCAGATCCACTGATTTGACTGTACTATGTGAGTAACTACGACCAATAGTTGGATTATCCACTGAATGAGTTGAAAGTTTCTGAGAGAGGTCAGATTGACCGGTGAGATTAGGTAAAGAGTTAAAAGGATTGTCTTGAAAAGGAAGATAATTAGCAAAGATATAAGGATATTTTTCCATCGTACTTTGACTTATATTTAATGGTTTTAAAGACGTGCTAGGACAAGTAGGTGAAAACTCCTGTTTTAAAAACGTTTTTTCCGCATATAGTTTTCTATTACCGTTCACGACTTCGTTCAGTTTATTTCGACCGTATTTGAATCGTATTTGATCCGAACAGCTGTCAGAGCTGTCCGGTGATGTTTCGGACCGTTTTCGAGTCGTACGTAACTTCGTGATATGAGCATCTTTTACTTTCACTAATTCCGTAAAATTATCTTCAGAATAAGAAACCCGCTCGAGTATTCCTTGCGTTGAATTTTCTGCGATGACGTCTAGCGAGGTCGCTTCCTGAAGACCCTCTAGACTACCGTTACTACAGGCGCCATTATGGACCGGTGAGAGTTCGGGAACAAAATACGCTTTTTTGATAGACGGCAGCGGTTTCAATACTGCTGTTGCCCTTTCAGGCGGAGGAAAGTCTTTATTATCGCTAAAGTTGTATTGTAAGTTTGCCGCGTCGTTAGGATGATTCGGAGAGTTAGATGCAGATAAAGTAGAGCTAGAGTTAGAGAGGGATCCATTATTAAACGATTCGATATGAGGCGAAAGGCTATCGCGCGGTGGTATAGTCAGTCTGTTCTGAAGATCTGTAGATATCGAACGAGATATAATCGTCTCAGTATCGTCAGTATCATCTTCAGTGCCTGAACTCAATTCTGATATCGATGATAACTCGCTGAACTCGCTTACCAGGTCACCGTTATCAAGTTTACCTTTAACGCGATTGAAAGCGTTGAGTTCGTATCGATATTTATCGAGTAATTCACCGATATCATCACAATCGTCTGAATCACCGAGAAATGTCTGCACGTCGTTATCCACCGTATCGACAGCAATAGCAGGCTCGAATCGCAACTTACTATCGACTAAATCTTCGAGCGAGTTTTCCCCATTACACGTCGACTCTTTCTGCTCATCTTCGTCAGGTAACTTTTTCACTTTCACGTTCAACGAAGAATAAATGGAACGTTTAAACACTTTCCACGGATTTTTGACGCTCCCTTTTGAAACACCCAAAGGAGCACCTTCGACATTATTTTTAATTTCGTTGGGCATTAGTCTCATGTTTCAATTACAGACGAAGTATCATACAATATTTACGCATTCAACACAATCGACAATGGAATTGGTTGAATTTCTACATGACTAATAAAAGCCAGCATATTCTTATAAACACTTTAGTATCATTTAGAGTGTTAAGCCAATTCTATCATGTTATTTTAGATTTCGTTCTTTTATTTGTCGCATATACCAATGTACCTAGAAAAGAAAAGCAAAGTTAAACTCAAAGAACATAATATGACATGAGAGTACACTATACATCCGTATTTGCCAATCACAATAACACCTTCTTTAAGATGCATAGAAATAGGATTTTCAATTCATATCACTCTTTCGACACATTGCTCCAGGGGGGGGGGTCAGAAACTAAGTGTGATACACCTTCACGGTGAGTACCAGGTTGATAGGTGTCAAATGTAAGCAAAAAACAGTTAGTACTTTTCTCAAAATACAGTTAGTACTTTTCTCAAAATACAGTTAGTACTTTTCTCAAAATACAGTTAGTACCAGGCATTAATCATCAGAAATATAATGGAAAATCAATTTATTATACAGTTTTTTAGTACAACTTTGTGAAAGAATGTGACGAAAAGAATTCCGCTCCTCTATAGAAATCTATCGCGATTTCCTCGTTATGTGATTTATTTTATGCGAACATAGAATTGTTGGCGAAATTTTCCCCCTATCAGTGTTCTTTGACGGATTTATGGAATGTATAGAAATGACTGAGCTATGTCTTTACACCTGTACCTATAAGATCAACCATAGAAGCAGATAGGAACAATTCGGAGTTAGATATACATAAAATCATAATAAAGAAACTAGATTATCGTGTAAAAAGGGGTAGGTGTGCCTAACACTAAGTATTTTGTGACTAACTGTTATTAAAGGTAGGTAGGTGTTTTGAACGATATGAATACAGTTAGTCATGAGGGTGTATGACACTTAGTCCCTGACCCCCCCTCCACACACACACACATACATACACTTCTTTACATTAATTCCAATCCGACGAGATACATTGACACATTTTACATTTCATTACATTACCTTGACATTTACCTTACCAATATTTGGTTTGCATTACTAATAATCTTTACCACTTAGAATAGAAAGTACAAAGTATAAAAGTATAAAATCTTATCGTGAAATCAATATTATATAACAAACTCATTAGGCACATCATAATGCACTTCACCGCAATCTGAGGAGAACTAGCATACATTTACACATAGTTAAAGGGTGATATGAGTGATAGCATCAGCTAGTTATCAAACATTAAAAACCAACGTGTTGTTCCACAGATCATCAGTGTGGTACAGTCAAACAAAAGATGAAACTTAAACGACTAAGCAAAAGTTTTAGAAAACGTGAAACTACTTACGTAGTGGCGTATTAAACGTTGATGGGCCCTGGGACATGAAAAAGATCGGATCCTTAATTTTTTGCATGTGTGATTCATTCGAGTATTATATTTTGAAATATATTGACTAGACTTAGACAGTAGTATATTCTATGATCCTATCACATGCTTTTGCTTTCTAAAGTATTTTCATCAAAAAAAAGTCTAAAAAACATTCTTTCAAGCAGATAAGAAATTTTTAGACGGCGAATCCCTCGGTATTACTTCATGGGATAAATAAAACAAAGTGATAAACTCTGAATATTGTATAATTTAGTCGTTGATTGGTTTGAAATTACATCATCTTATCGTATACCTGCCAATGTAGATATTTTGTAATTGCACGCAGTTTTGGCCCATTTTTTTGCAATTGCCAGCTGTTTGAAATTTGTGCTAAAATGTCAATTTTCTATTAGGAAATTATAGTTTTTTTACAAGAGTTATAGACATTCGATTGAAAACACAAGGAAAAATAAACATTTCCACGTTTCACCTTTTTTGGAAGTCATTATAGTGTAATTGATTTTCAAATGAATAGAATTATTAACTGACGTCTTTCGAAAGTGTTTAATAAAAAAAGATCAATCTTTTTAAGAAGATTTATCTATCTTAACTGTTTTCCTGATTAACCAGGAATCGCATATAGGGATTAATTGCCCTTTCTTCTAATGCGATTAATTATACTAAGTCCTAATTGGTAAATTCAAAAATATCACAATTTATACCTAACTAAAATCTATGATAACAAAGCTAAATCAACCGAATAGATCTTTCATGGTATAATTTTCAACCAATCAAACGACAAATTAAGCCATAATTTGACACTAAAACATTACAATCAATGATAAAAATAGTGATTGTGTTGATACCAGGTAAAAAAAAGTGTAAGCAACAGGTTTCCAATACATTTTTCCTGATCATTGTCTTGATCGATCTTTTATATTTATATAATCATACTAATTTCCCTACAATAAGAAAAATCAAACATATCTCATCACAACTAATCATACATCATCACATATAGCCATGTAGATATTGCCAAAAAGAATGGTTCTTTAAAAAAATAGGTGGATACTTGCCAAGCATAAATAATATTTGCAACAAAATCAATATATCAAACAATATTACCTTACTTTTTACATGCGAAATAAAATGACTCTCGTTGCAAGTATAAAACAACAACTAAACCAAATATAGGATCAACATATAATTTCACGTGCCAATAGCTCTTATACTTTTTTTCTTAGATTGCCTTCAAAAACACAGCTTGTAATTCAATCAAACTTACATCACACATCAAATACAACTGTGACTGACAAACAAGCTTTGTCAATTCTTTGGGACAAGATAAACCAAAACCGACTCTTTGTTCTTTCGAGTTCATTTACTAAATATTTAATAAACTCTTAGATTAATCAGAAGAGACATAATATTTCATATCTACCGTAAATCCACACAACAAAACTAATTTCAAGAGTATTAAGAAACACACAGAGAAAGATATTGATGTTTTAGATTTTTCTTTCGAAAAATTCTCGTTGCTTTGGTGAAATAAATGGTGAGTAGTACACTGACGATAGTCATCAAAACCACACAGAAACACTTGTACGTATATACCAGTTGAAAATTGAAAAAATTTAATAAAAAAAATAACATCGTTATCTATGAGCTGAATTATTAATGATTTTCACAAAGAAATATATGATAATAAAAACCAAAATACAATAAATTGCTTTCGATTTTACATGCAATTTTTTCACCACATTTTTTTACCCATTACAAGAAATCAACAGAAAGATAATCAGTTTTGATAACAGTTTTGACAGTTAATCTACATAGTGTCGTCTTCTTTCTTGGTGTAACACAGTTTCCAGAAAATATTATAATAATTTTTTAATATAAATAAGAAGATTCCTAAATCCCATAACTTTTTCAAGATGTTTGGGATAATTGAGATGTCAGTGTATGATATAACACTAAGAATCCTAGTTTTCTCGCCTTTATTTCATCCTAACATGTTGATACCACAATCAACTAAACTTTAAGTCAAAGTTAGCAAAGTTACTAAGTAAGTTGGTCGACTGTAGTCTATGGCAACCCGAAGGATCCCTTTTCATTCGCTACTACCCGAGGATAGGGGTGGGCGCGACTCCTATTCCTGGTTTTCACCGCTTACGCTCGCGCCGAATTCTTAATGCTGAGTGCTAAGCAGGATGACAACGAATACCAGTTTTCAAAAGTCTTGGTCTGACTCGGCCGGGATTTGAACCCGACCTTGCGAACAGAAGGCGAGCACCATCGTGTCACTGTCGCTAGTTACCAAATATTAGGTAAAGATTGCAAAAGAGTGCAAACAGCACGACGAACAATCTAAATAACTTTCATTATTCCTCCACCATCAGTCATCACGATAGAATTTCAGTCAAATCATAATAATTTTATTTAACGATTTTTGCCACAAGGACGACAATTTTTTACCAAGATGTGTGAACTCAAAAACTGAGATAAGAAACAAAATTTCATAGAAAAATCAATATATTTCTTCAACGGTACATATTACTCGTGTATCAATTTCCCTCGAAACATCCTAGCTTTAATTTTATCCTAAACTGTATCTAATACTGTTAATTAGTTCATATTAAACGATATCCAAATTAATTAAAAACAAAAATTAGTCGTAAAACATCTTACGACTTGAATATTTTCCAAAATAACAAAAACTTCAACATGAATATCGAACGACGAAAAAAACTGTTCAGATAATCAAAATAGAACATTTAAGTTGACGTTTATTAAAACTCTTGAGTTGTATCAATCGATTTTTTACTTCAATCTTGTGATTTATAACTCAATATTATTTGATAATACCATTAAGATAAAGTAAACATGTTCTCTTAATAAACAACGTGTCAATGGGCCGTCTTTGCATTGACTTTAAAGATAAATAAAAATAATACATATCATTGATGAAAAATAAATAAATTATAGTTAATATATCAATGTTCTTCGAACTATAATAAGCTAAGAAGATGATTTATCATCGTTGTCAATATATTGACAATCATTATAGAGAGAGAACATGATATAGAGTTCTCATAATATTCACCTTTTATTATTCATAACGTTTTGTACGTAATTATACTCTTCTAACAAGATATTATGACAGAATAAAATCAATGATTTATGAAATCACTTGACATTTTGTCACGGATGGTTCGAAAATAGAATTTTGTGAAATTATTTGAATATATTCAATTTTAAGTTTTCACCATGTATGCTTCCTAATGATTTAATACCCTCCTATTTTTTGCAATTTTTCTGCAAATGCAAATATTTAACTCCATCTGTTTTGAGCACTTAAACAGCCCACTTAAACTCTCACGAGTGTATCTTAGCGTGATCCATCTTCTCGTTAGAAACAGACAAGTAAGATCCCATAAAATATGTAGCTCTCACGAAGATTGAACTCATGATGAGATAGTCCGTAAATCCGTTTTGTTAAGGAAACGACTGCGATATGTAAACAAACATGAAACATAGGGTAATTGGTATGATGAACGCTGATTCATCAATGAAGTCCTTTACTAAAACAAAAAAAAACATTCATAAAGAGGTGTGTGATCGCTTAATGACTAGGGTCACCAGTTCTGTTATCTTAATTTTCTTAATTATAAATCAATTGACGATTGTGCCACAAATTTCAACAGAAGGTTTTGGACACCCACCCACCATCAGCGGCGAAACATCATTAAAGCCATTATAAATCCATCTTTTATTTGGCTCAGGCATTTTGAATCTATGCTGATGAACTTCTTGGTCCATTTGAGAGAAATTTATATAACAAATAATCTGAGGGGTGAAATTGTTCGGTATCATGATAAAGAAAGAAATTAATTGGATATTCAAACGAAGAAACTATGATAAGTATACTACTAAAAAATTGCCTTCTTTCAAGTAGTTTTCACTTCAAATATGTTCACCAATTCTTCGAGGGGTTAGATAAGCAACGGTGAATATTTTGGCCGGAAGCTACCCCCGGGGGGGTGGAATAAATAAGCTTTTTCCAAAAACCTGGAAAACCTGGAAGAAATAAGCTCCTGTGAAGAAAA
>JAUKPT010002948.1:0-10699 GCA_032273505.1 Nanomia bijuga
TTGTGTGTGTGTGTGTGTGTGTGTGTGTGTGTGGGTGGGTGCTCCGGACAAAAATCGAATGGTATTATAAAAATCTTTACCAGTTTTCATCCCGCTACCCTAATTTAAAGTATATTTCCAAATATGCCCCACTAAATTATTCAATCTTAAAGCTAACCAACTAAACACGTTTATAATTATAAAGAAATCTTTTTTTTAATATCTTTAGATAAAAATGGCTGAAAATGAAGAAAAAGATATTAAAAAAGACCTTGAGGCAATACTTTTAAATGCACACCCTTCTGCTTCAAAAAGCACCCTTCTACCTATCAACCTTCAACCGTACACCTGGAAGGAGATCCGTCTCTTTCTCTCCTCCTCCTTCATCGATACGCATGCTGAGCGAAATGCTCTCATCAAAAACGTCATACCAAATTTGAATCGTGAATTTGCATCTCGTTTCATTCGTATCGTACCGGTGGATCTACGTTGGGGTGTGTCTAAAGACGAGAGCTGTGATTGTTTTGCTATCCAGAAGACATGTCTCAATGCACTGGACGCGTGTCGCTTGGAGAAAGACCAATACCCATGGTTTCTTGGGTTGAGAACTGAAAGGTAAGTGTGCGATGCTGAAGTATCTTTCCTCTTATTTCCTCGTATGCTGCAATTTTAACAATGATTACAATGATAGATTTTATTACTTAATATTGATTTAAGGAGCGTTCAATAATTACGTCTAATTACGTCAAAAAGGCAAATTGTACGTCCCCTTAGAGAAGGAGAGGGTAGTTTTTGCAGGGAGTTATAATATATCCCATCAAAACTCTTCAAAATTCCCCTGCAAGAGAATATCTCCAAATTACAAGTAAATTTGTCTTTTGATTGAAAATTAAATCAGCGTGAAACGGATTATTTTATTATAACGTCAATAAATGTTGTTATTTGATAAATTTTGAAAACTCAAAATCATATCATATCCTTTATGTAAACCAATCAGGGTCATGATAAAATGCTGAATTTTTCTCGTTTATAAGAACAGTTAGGCTGATATTTGCTCTAAGAACATGCCCAGTCTGAGTATACTTCAAGGAGAAAAATTGTAAATACATGGAAAATTTACTGAATGTTTAAGATCTTTTGTACAGTTTTTGAATCTGGCATGCTATAATGTCTTTTTCATTGACGTTTTTCTAAGGACGGCTTTAAGAACATCTGAGGCTGAACAACAATTTAAAAATAAGAGCATCCAGCCTCAGCTGAAACTTAGGAGGCGATAAACGTGTGTCTCACTTGTTTTAATGTTTTGTTAATTTACTCTTCCGTTGATTATCATTCTAGATATGGATGGGTGCAGGATCAATTGATGACTAGCGATGGCTTCGAAAATCCTGATAAATTTGACTGGATAGACACATTAAAGAAGCACGAGAAACAATTAAGTATAACATCACTTGAATGCATCCATGCTACGCATCCTCTCGCAGCACAGGGGAGTGCCCCGACTTTATTCTTCTATAAGAGACAAATCACAAACTACGAAAACATCGAAAGTAATCTAAAATGGGTGTTCGATTTTGACTACGTTCCAGAGGACGCCGAACTCGACCCAGAAGTACAATACCAATATGTGAAAACAGAGAAAACTCAAATGTATAGAGACGATCGGAACAGTTTGGATAGTTACTTGAAGAGTCTGAAACATGTGAAGTACTCAACTTACGATTGTCAATATGAAAAAGGAAACGCGATGTATACATGTAAGAATGAAGGAAGAAAGAGTTTTGGAGTTGGGTACGTCAGTGAGTTGGACCAATTCGAGGAAAAGGTTGAATCTGATCTCTCGAGAGCAATTAAGGAATATTTCTCAGTACCTGATATTGATGATGTAGGCCAGCACGAATTAGACTCTATACAGCATGAGAATGCTATTAATGCAAAAGCGGCTAATTTTGTTGGAAGGACGGATCTGACAGATATCATTTGGGAATTTTGTGGAAAAATTGACGAAGAGCCAGAGTATGGAAATAATGAAAACAATAAATTTGATTACGAAAATTATGACGGCAGGTCGATATGCCAAGACGATACAATTAATGGATCAGGCGTTGATACGTCATCACAATATCAATCTGAATATCCCGTCAAAGATGATAATAATGGCGATTATCAAAATTATGGAAACAATAAATTCGATTACGACAACTATGACGGAAGGTCGATATGCGCTAACGGTATCAGTGGACAAAACGTTGATACTTCATCACAATATCGTACTGAATATCCCGTTAATGATGACAATAATGGCGATTATCGAAATTATGGAAACAATAAATTCGATTACGACAACTATGACGGCAGAACGCTATGCTCTGACGATATCAATGGGGAAACTGTTGACATCTCATCACAATATCGTACTAAATATCCAGATGATAACGTTTCAATGTTGATGTACATTGGTGATCCGAAAAAATGCACACGGCGAAATGAAGAAAAATCGTCAACAGGTTGTTTTGCCAGTTGTTTCAAAAGTATTGCTGGTAAAAAATCAAAAGTTGAAGATGACCCAATAGAAAAGATGGAAAGCGATGAAGAGGTGTATGGTCAACGAGATGTTTTACGATATGACTTAGATTCGTATTACGAAAACGATTATGAGACTACTAAGCCAACCGATAAGCCGAGTATAAAGGCGTTTAACAATGCATCAAGCCACGCGAGTAGCACGTTTGGATTACAAAAAGATAGTTTAATGATCATTCACGGAGAACCAGGCTGTGGAAAATCTGCAATTCTTGCTAAAATATCGAACCGATGCTTGAACGAGTTACGCGATAAGGGTCATTTTGTTTTCGTACATGCAGTCGATTCGTGCCCAAGATCGAACAGTTTGGAGAAAATGTTGAGAAGACTTCACACAAACTTGAGAAAATATGTGAAGAAATTGACAGGGAGTGATGTGGATAAAGGCGACGAGTGCAATGATCAGATAGCAACCCTAAAAAAAGATCACGTCAAAATGCTTGAAGACACTGCATCAGCGCATCCTGAAAAACTCTTTGTGATTCTCGTCGATGCTGTCAATCAATTTCACGAGAGTTTACAAGCATGGAGAATGTGGTGGTTGCCATCTAAACGCGCCCCTTCGAATCTTCGCTTTGTCATGAGTTCTCTTAATGAAGAAAATGGGACATTTAAAAATGTTTGCGGGTTGCACAAGTATTTTCGTAAGGTCGAAGTACTACATATGAATCAGGGAGATGCAGAAGCAATGGTCTCTAAGACGTTAGAGAAATACAACAAGAAACTGACAACAGAAGATGATTGGTTGCTTGGCAACCAAATGGCGACTCTTTTGAATAAAAGTTTGTCTCCTCTTTACTTAAATGCATCGACACAAGCTCTTCGTTGTTTTGGAATATTCGAGAAGTTATCCGAGTATATTCGTCAACTTCCAGCAAACGTCAAAGATTTGTTTATATTTCTGATAAAAGAATGGTCAGAAGAATATGGTGAACAATATATCAAAGATGTTACGGGCATGCTAGCACTTTCAAGAGATGGGCTCTTAGAGAATGAAATAAACGATATTCTCTTGTATAATGAAAGCGAGAATGATTTCTCATACGATTGTTCCTTTAGTCGGCTCTATGATTCGATTTGTGGATTTCTAGCAGCTGGCGGTGGAGGTTATCTTCGTTTTTTTCATGACCAATTAAAAAATGTTGTCAAAGATAAAGTTATTCCAACTGAAAAGGATAAAGAAGCTATTCATGTTATATTTGTTGAGTTTTTCATTAAGTGTATACAGACCCAACTTTGTGAAAGCCCAAGTATCAAACCTCCGCCTTATTACATTCATTGTCTTCAACAAGTTGTACATCATCAAATGTCTTCCATGGTGACGACCAAAGAAGAAGCCGGCTACATCAAAACACTTCGTAATATATTCTTCATTAGAGAAAGAAGCTTGAACGACCAGAATACACTGCTTCAAGACGAATACATTGATGCAATTCGAGCATCAAGCGATGATAAAGAGACAATAGCATTAAAACAATGGTCGAAATTTTCACAAATTTACTCTCCATACATCAAACGCTTTCCTGAATGGACCCTCAACATGGCTCTTAATCAATCTCCGACGTCGTATGTTTCTATTGATACACTCGCGTTAAATGTTGTTCCAATGACGCATGGAGAGTATCCATATTATTGGAAAAACGCTCCACCCGAGGAAGATTATCTTGCTTTAAAATACACATTGGAAGATACAAAATGCTGCACAAGCTCTCGTGAAAAGAATTTATGTGCAATTGGGATACTAAACACGGCAATCATTATGGAAGGCGACACGGGATCTATTATTCACCATGTAAGTACGGACGAGAAAGTAGAAAGAATATCTGTCGTGCATTTTTCCACAAAACTCAATACACTTTGGACTGGCACTGTTAATAGTCTTTGTTATGTATGGAATATCGATACCGGTTCAGAAGAGTGGCGGACCGATGTGATTGACGAAAAAGATCGCAATGAAATTAGATGGATTGAAAATGTCGGAGATTCCATGGCGGTAGGCATAGCCAGTAATAAAACAGGGAACGCAGTTAACGGTATTATTCAGTTATATGATGAAGGAACGCATCAGGTTGTGGATGAATGGGATATAGATGAAAACACATATTGCTATTGTTTTAGTGCTGTGATGAACGTTATCATATCAGCACATGAAGGTTCTATTAAACTATGGGATACGAAGGGATCTCTATTGAACGAGTTTACAGTCAACGCAGCGAAATATAAGAAAGATCTTGAAGACGGAATATCATTAAATATTGCAGGAATAAACTCTCTCTGCGCACATCCAACTGAAAAAATTATTCTGCTCAGTGACTTTGGACATGTTCAACAAATAGATGCCACCACCGGGGGAGTTATTCATAAAGTTCCTTTTTATATTCAAAGCGTCGTTTATAGTACAGACGGAGAGAAAATTATTGGTTACAGTTGGTGTAATATAATTGTGTTTAATCGAAATGGAGTTTTACTGAATAAGATACAAGGTCACTCGACACAAATCAATGAACTACGTTTAGGAGCTGGAAATGATGATCTCATTACCGCTGCGTTAGATGGTAGTTATTCAATTTTCATACCTTCAGAAGCAGATGAAGATATTGATAGCTCCGCTGTTGACAGGGATATATTTGTGACATATTGCGAATTTGTACGTTATGGCAAGTTTTATGTGACAATAGGTAGAGGTTCTAAGCTTTCTTTATGGAATGCATCGACACAAGAACTGCTTACATCTGTTGAATACAAGGGTTCAAGACTAGTAGCTTCGTTGACGGGAAGGTTTATCGTTCTATGTCCAAATGAAAAGGAACTGCATTTTCTAGATGTAGATACATTGGAAAGAGCAATGGTGTATGATGTATGCAGCGAGGAGAAAACACGTCGAGTAACCGACATAAAACTTTCAGCCGACGGCACAAAATGTGTTTGCACAACGACGAAAATTGTCTCAGTTATTGATATTTCAGATATCATCGATATAAAAGAGATTGCTTCATTTGATATTGAGGCAGAGGCTGTCGACTTACACCAAAAGGATGAAAAAATAGTTGCAATTATTGACGAGACCATTACGATGTTGAATATAAATACTGGAGAAACCATCGCAGAGTTTGGTGAAGTCGAACTAGCAACTTATGTCAAATTTCTTTACAACCCAGACCGTATTCTTTATGGTGACGATGAAAGTCTTTATGTGATCGATATGGAAGGTAACAATAAAATAAAACTAAAATGTACTATCAATCCTATATTTGTGCTGGCGGAGACGTTAAATAATGGACAAGAACTTATGACTTCTGAGAATGATAACAGTATTTCTTTCCACGATTTGACAAGCGGTGAAGTTGTATACACGTTTATTGATCACCGTTCAACCAGATTTACTGCATTTCTTGTATATCCAGATAACAAGACTATTTTAGCGTTCAACCGAAATGGAATAAAATATGTTCTGGAAAAGTAGTCGTATGTGATGTGCCATTCGTGAGATGCCATTCGTGATGTGCCATTCGTGATGTGCCATTCGTGATCCGTGATCGTGTGTTGTGATCGTGAGATGTGATGTGTTATTTGAGATATGTTATGTGGACACTTAAAAAGCTTATTTTCTTCAGATGAGACCAAAGTTACTAGTTCTCATACCACTGCTGGATTTCAAAATTTAGAAGATCGTATCGAGTGTAGATCACATTATTCGTTGTAATCGATTTGTCATAATAACCCCCCTTTACCAAAGGCGTAACGGATGAATATTTTTGGAAGGGCGTTGACTGATTTGCCCGAAAACCTGCCTGATTATTGATATTCTTTAGAACTTTCACATACCATGAAAGCAACGATGAAAATTTTAGCTTCTACATTCTCTAAAATCATCACCTACCTTATCGGACAAAACTTAGTCGGACAAAATTTTAGTCGGACAAAATTATTGGTTGGACAAAATTTTAGTCACTTTTTTCCGACTAAGTTTTGTCCGATAAGGTATGTGTTCCGCAAAATAATGCTAAATATTATTCGCAATAAAACGGGTAAAAGTAACCATCGCAAGTGTGATGAGTGTAGTATAGAGTGTTATGATAATGAATCTTTCCGTAGATCACTTAATAGTTGTATATATTTGTATTTTTAGAATCGATGCATTAATTTGTATTTATGTAAGGTTTAAAAATAATTAATTGAAAAACGAACATTCGCTTTACTTTTAACCTAATCCATTACTTTGACAAATGAAGGTTTTTCCTGTTTAACTAAAAAATCCATTGAGCGCGGCAAAAAATAAACAAAAATGATTATGTTGAGTAGCCGACTTTTATGAAAACAGCAGTATAATTACCAATACAAAAAAATTACAAATGGTCAAATGGGTGTCTTTTAGTTGTTTTAGAAAGCTGCTCGAGACTATACCATGGCGTTCTTTACTAAGGCCTAGACATCGTGCAGGTCTTTTCACGGAAAGTACTTTCCGGGTATTTAGTGGTTTTGAAATTCTCAGGACACATTGTTATCAGATACTAGATCAAAATAAATAAATCGAGAAAAGAATTGGTCAATTTTTTTGGGAAATGTGAAGTACTTTCGGTTTCACTTTAAGTGAGAAAAACAGTGCAAAGAAATAGTGCTTTTGGCGGTGCAAAGATGGTATTAGGAACTATGTCTGTGTTAATTTTTATCAAAAACGAAGGCCGCAATCAGAAGATAGAAGCAAAAGTAGGTTAAAGCAAGATCAAGCTAAAAAAAACCGACCCCACATCTTTGGCTCTATTCATACTGGGAATATTATGTTTAAACCAATCTTACATGAATTATACATTTACTTTATTAATCACTTATTTATCTCAAAATAGCATACCTCGTGCACTAAAACATAGTACGAAGTATGATCAATAGATGATAGCATTATCTGAAAAGGCATTAAACGATAATTATATGATAACATAATATGCGTGATAGCGTGATAGCACGCTTCTTCAATTATAGTTTTATCGCCTATATCCAGACACATATTTATCTAGATATAGAGGTTTAAAATCATTCGAATAAATGGGCGCTTTGAGTCTTTTTACTGTAATTTGGGAAATGATAATAGATTTGTAGTTAGATAGTATAAACATGGCTGGTGGAACACATCCAAAGAGGAAAGGTTGCCAGCGAAATTCGATGTCACAATTAGCTGATGCGATTCAAGCATACAAAGACGGTATGAGCCAGCGAAAATCTGCTAAAAAGTATTCGATTTCAAGAGAGACCTTGAATGACAAAATGCGTGGGAAGTCAGACTGTTGTCGGTCAAGAAAGGTTTAAGTCCGGTTCTTTCAACTCATAACATATTTATACATTATAATAACAGCTTTTCTATTACTTTTATTATGTGTCCGGATAATGGCGATTCGACAGACATGTACAAAAGCTCAAAATTCTACACAATAAATAGTATTTATTTGAATAGTGGGTTTTTGGAAAATCTTAAGGTCTAATCTGAACTTTACCATTAAAAAACAAAAACAATGACCTCGAAGGTAGAATATTTTGCCATTATTTTAAAAGTGTCTGGATAATGGCGAACCCATTTTGGAAAATATCGATACAATATTCGTGGAAATACGAGGTACTTTCGATTCGAAACAAAATAAGCTAAAACTTGCAAAATAATAACAATTACGAATAAATTATTTTATAGCATCAAGAATGCATCTTTAGCTATAATTTTGCAATCTATATAAAAATTGAACCATACAGTCGGCAGTTAAACCAGAAAGTAGTCGACAAATTGAGATTATGCGTCAAAGCAGGCCTCCATTCTTTAGACTTGGCACAAATTGTAAAACATGCATAATACAATGAGTTGAGATTATGAGTCAAAATAAGCCTGATTTTACTAGCGATTATCTAAAAATGATTAATCCTCTATAACAAAAGATTCACTAATGTTTCGTTGTTTCAAATGATGTATTTTATTAACAATCAAAGAGCAATCAGCTACTGCAAACATTTTTAAAATTATTTATTGTGTTTGCTATGCTGGAATGGATAAAAGTATATGTTTTTTTATCGACTAATTTCCACGATCACTACAATTATCTAATAGATATCAATTAAAATATAAATAATACATTTAAGGATGGACACACGAGAGCATGTTTGACAACGTAACTGTTAAATTGCATTGTTTTGTTGCATTTGTAATATTAATATGTTGTAAATAAAATGGCACAAAATAATGTACGTAATAAAAATAGATGAATTTCGCGCCTCATAAAGAGCATTAATTCTTTTTTATTTTATGCATCAACATAAGTATTTTAAGTTGTGCTCAATTGTTAACAAAAATGCAACTTTATCTTTAAATCAAATAAGTCTCTTTTCTCTTTTATTTTGACTATAGTCTGTATCAAAATAAGATGCACTTCTCTCATATGTGCATTTTTTGAAGCCAATTTTCAATATTTTTTGATACTTTTTTTTTGTTCGAAAGACACATCAGAGCACTTGCTCAGATAATATAAAAAAATCATTTAATTTAAAGAAAATGAGAACATAATGAAGATAGAAATTATGAATTTCTGAACCATTAGATAAAAATAAATATAAGATACACCAATGGAATCCCCAAACTTTGGAAAACTCGAAAATGTATAGGTTGTTAGGGTTAGAACCTATAGTTACTGAGAAAATGGGGAAAGAAGTTTTTTTTCTTGGCCTGGGGTAATACAAGATAACAGTTAGTTAGTAAGCAACATGTGACAAAATGAATGTTAGTATGCTATTAATAACGTTGCATATTAAGATTCTTTTGTTTATTAAGTTGCATATGTAAATGTAAATGTTGTTAGTGGAATAGAATAGTTCATTAAATTCTCCATTGTATTATAATAGAATAATGGACTTATATGGTATCTCATATTCAATATAGTTTAATGTTTTGCCTTACATGAAATTATTCTTATAATAAATTGTTACTTACTATTTTATAGTCTTATAAGACAGATGTATTTGGTAATAAAAAACAATAGATTGTCAATGTTTGCGCGCACAATTGAGTGGGAAGGGTTCTTAAATGGAACGTTTTTTAAAAGAATTTTATTCTCATGCCACGCAGAAATACTGTTTGTTTTTTTTGCAATTAAACAAAAGTTTTCATACCACTCATTAGTGGTACGCGTGATTTTATTCTAATTAACAATTTGAAATGAAACCCTAATATGAATAAAACATTTTTGATCATTATACATTGTACATATGTATTGTATTACCCCCGGCCAATAAAAAAAAACAAGTTCAAAGTCTGTTCCCTTCTTTGCCCATTTCCTTAGTAACTGTTGAACAACCTATACATTTTCGATTTTTAAAACATGAGTAATCACATCAAGACAGGTAAAATCATGGTATTTTGGGGGTGAGGAATGGTTTCAATACCCCGATTTTGGCCGGAAACATTTTTTTTTATTGGCATCACATTTTCAAATAATGTTTAACATGTGACAGTTTCTTTAGGGGACATTTTCGAACTAAATTCTTCTATAACAGCATGGCGCCATCTAATTTTACCTCTCATGACACACAAATGTACCACATATACAGGAGAAAGGATAAAATATTTGGGCTGGAAACCCCAATTGTTCATACATTATTACGTAAAAAAACAATACATTTTCGAAACACCTATTAACGCGTATACCTCCTGAAACAAAACAAATCAACCACTACCCTCTTGCTGACCACCATCATCTTAACGACATTTACCGCAATAATAACGCTATCATAACGGTGATTGGTGATACCGTTACATCAATTAAACCTAAATGGATAAGCATCATTATAAACAGTTATCAGTTAAGTATCAAACCCTTAACATCCCTCGTTGACACTATCTCAACGAACGGTTTTATGACGTCATAAGAACGATGGTATTTAACAGTATTAGATAATTTTTTAACGGAAATGAACACATGTTTTTGTTGATGAGACTTTTTTAATCAAAGGGTACATACACATCTTTCTCTCAAGTGTAAAGGGGGTGCGGCCAAGTTGAAAGACACAGATTCTTTTCTCTTTTAAGTATATTATAGCTCTTTATCTCTCGTTTTCAAAACGGGCTCTTTTGCCTGCTAAATCCAAAACTGTTCTCATTTTATGGCCG
>JAUKPT010002949.1:0-12605 GCA_032273505.1 Nanomia bijuga
ACAAGATAATCCTTTTAATGTTTCATTGAATTCAGAATTTGATTGCTTTCAGTTAATTATACACGTTTATCTAAATCATACAATGTGAATGCACCTATTATTTGCCCAACCTAGAACTGGGGCAGATTTATCAGAATTTATAAGAGTTTATTAAGGATTTCCAATATGGTGTCGCGAATTCCGAAAAGGTGTATAGAACTTAAAATAACTTAATAACTATAGAAATCTGATTATTAATAAAATGGTCTTTAAACTAGAAGGCAATCATCAAAATCTTTTGGATAACTTTGCTTGCCTTAAACTTACTTTTTCATACATCGTATTAAGTTAACAATTAAATTAGATTAGCACCTATACAGTGTATATGCAATTTAGTTATCAATATGCATGTATTCTAAAAAATCTTGAAATATATAAGAATAAATATCAACTAAAGCACTTTTGACAGAGATTTTGTGCATACTCATATTGTGCTAATATCTATAGCCATGAAGATAGTACAACTGATATAGCCATTTAAGATCATGCATGAACTTACTTTTAATTTTATTGTTCTGTAAGTTTTTTCGCAGTACATGTTTACCCATCACACTAATTCGATTAGTGTGATGCAAAATTGGGTCGTTTTTTACATTTCCCTCTTTATCTTAGCTATTTATTGGTTTTCCAATTTTGCACAGTGTGAGATACGATTGATATCATCCGCATACGCAAAGTAAATTGAATTGTATAATTGAGGAACAATCTGTTGAAGAGAAACTGTTTTTTTAGGGGTATCTGTACACCCCCTTTGCGATAATTCATTTTTTCTGAACCTGCGAGACAAAAATTCTTTTGGGTAAGTTGACTTAGATTTGAAATATCTAAACAAACTGTTACCTCGAAGTACCTAAACTGAAAAGTGCATAGCAAAGGCTGTGTAACATTAAGTAGCAAAGCTTAAGCTTTGAATATTTTTTTATGATTTGCAAAAATGTACAATTAACCGATCATCTTGTTTCTCACAGTTCAAATATTCAAATATGAATGGAAATTCTGGCACTCAAAATATTGCAGACCTCAATTAAAGTCACACTGGAATTGGGTACTAGCGGGATTTTGATGCAAAAGTGGCCCTGGATTTTCCAAGGGTGTTATATTTCTAACAGATAAGAGGCATGAACTAAATCTTAAAAGGGCGAAAAATGAAAAGTAAATGATGTTTTTATGACTATTTCTATCTTTTGTTTAGTGGCTGTCAAAACGGCAACATCCACAATCATGATGTTCGTATCGCCAGTCACCACACCTCGTCATTCAAGGCGCATGTGCAAGAGGTGTGTGGTATGGAGTGGGCTGCAGATGAACATTACTTTGCCAGCGGTGCTAACGATTATGCTCTCAATGTGTGGGATTCGAGAAAGGTGAATGCTGTGGCAACTGCTGAAAAACCTTTTGTAGAGCTTGATACTCCAGTTATGTCTTTAGTAGGGCATACTTCAGCTGTAAAGGTTAGTTGGTTAATTAGAGGTTGCTGATGGATTGATTACATCATCAAGATTCTGATTGTTTCATATAGAAGCGCTTTTATTTCTACACCAAATTGTGACATTTTAAATTTAACCAATCAAATTCTTGATGTTATTTCTAACCAATCTAATGGCTAAAATAGCCGTAATTTGGCGCTAGTTTTTTATGCTGTTTAATTCTTATCTGGGTGCTGCTGGGTAAAATGAAGCTCACTCTGGAAACCTTTTTTTGTTTTGTTTTGTTTGAAATGATTGTATAAGAATTTGTATGTCTTTAGTAGGACATACATTGGCTAAAATCAGCGGAATCTGTCCTCCTCTCTAAAATCTTTAAAAATGAAGCAATTGTGGTATAACCCGGCAGAGTTATTTATATACCTGCATGAGATCAACCAGAAAAATTTAAATGTATAGAAAAATCTACCAAGTGTCTCCCTCCCTCAAATCTTTAAAAATCATCCAATTTGATTGACACTTCCTTGAGTTATAGTCCTTGATATGATACCAGGAAAATCAAAGAAAATTATTTTTGGTCCATTAGTTTACTGGCGTCATCTTTTTATTGTGATGATATCATTTTTGTACGAAAAAAACTGTCAAGTGCCAAAAGAATGGCGTCACTAGCTCCAAATATCAAAAAGAACTGGTGGAAATGTTTCTCATAACTCCATAAACATATCTTGAAAATAATAGCCTCATATCACTATCCAAATAAAAGATAACAAGTGTTCTGTTTTTGGTTAAGATTTATTGAAAATATAGGAAAATCTGTACCTACCCCTGACAAAAGTCCTCTAACTTCCGACAGGGGGGTCCAATTGACCTATTACCTTCAATGATGTTAAACTAAATATAACTAAAAGTCAGAAAATGGTCGAGGCGTAATCTTTTTCCATTTTCGAGTTATTGCACAAAAACCACTAGGGGGGGTCAGCCCCTCCAGTCCAAATAGGGTTAAGGTTAGTTGGTTAATTAGGGATTGTTTGGGATTGTCTCATTATTGGTAAATTTGCATTTTGATTGGTAGGAAATTATGCCATCAAGAATCTGATTGGTTTATTAAAAAATATTTTATCATTTTTACCTACAAATTTACCGATAATTTGTAGACAATCCCTTACAAATTATCATACGTAATGTACCACTCTCCTTCTGTATAGGTATATTTTCCATATCTTATGATGTGAGAAATTTCAAGATTTTATCAATATTTTCCATATTATTAATATTGAGTGGGGAAGATTTAGTGTTCCCAAATCAGTCTCCTTTAGGAGAGTCTGGTCTCATAAGGTTAAAATGGTCTCCTTTTAGTCATCTTTTGGGGATTTTTGGTCTACTGAAATTTCAATAATAAAAAATAAATAAATAAATAAAAAGGTTTTTTGGTGGCAACAGCGTTTTCATTTGTTTCCCTCGTAATGCTTCAAAAAGTCCAAAATGTTTATTTGGTCATCAATAATTGTTGAAAATCAAGAAGACCCAAAAGTCATAAAATCTTTGTAACAACTTTTGGGAAAGTACTATATATTGAGGTCTCCTTTTTGTCCCAATTTAACCTCCTAGTCTCCTTTTCATACAAAAATGGGTCTAATAATTTGTAGTTATAGCCCCCCATCCCCCCGGGGAATAAATAAGGATTTTGAAAATCCAGGAAGTAATAAGTTTTTCATACCGAAAAATTTCCTAAAATAATATTTTTTGGCAATTTCATGAAGCTTTTAATTATTTTAGGTCCAAAACCCCTTAAAATTTGGCGCTATGTGCCATTTCTCTTAGTCATTTTTGAGAATATTTAGCTTAGTAGGCGTTCCACACCAGCAGTCTCACCAAAAACGCAGCTAAAATTGAGGAAAAAATAAGATTTGGGCCGAATGTCTGTCTGGGAAGAAATTAGGGTTTCTGGCCAGAATATTATCCCTTGGTTATGGCAGGAAAATATCGATGACAAATAGCAAGACAGAGAGACAGAGAAAGAGTGGAATTTTGTGGGCATAAACTTTTGAAAATAGTAAAATTTGTTCCACTCATTTGACTTGACGAAAAATTTTCGAAATTTTCAAAGAAGAAAAGTATAAACTTGAAACCAAATTATGGCTAATTCCACTTTTTATTGGTTGAAAATTACATCATCAAGATTCTAATTGGTTTATGTTGAACATTTTCATCAACCATTCAAATAATTAGAAAAAAAAAGGTGACAATTCCTAACATTCTGAATTCACTTGTAGGCTGTTGCATGGTGTCCATGGCAAAGACATGTTCTCGCGTCCGGTGGAGGAATAACCGACAGAAACATCAAGATCTGGAGCACAAGTCGAGGTACCGGGACATGTTTGAATAGTGTCGACGTGATGTTTCCGGTTTCAGATATTCTTTGGTCCGGTACATACAATGAGATTGTTGCATCTTATGGTAATAACTTGGGTATTTGGAAATACCCCTCGTTTGTAAGAGAGACTGAATTATCTGGTTAGTGACATAATTGCTTTGTTTCTAATTTTGTTCTGCTTAATGTAACCACCTGGTGCCTTTAATTTGACTCACTCATAGTTTCTAGAAGGGGGTTCCAACATGGTCAACATGGCACTTAGGGGGGCACAGGTGTTACAGAACTCACGTCAGGGAAAAATACTCTGAATTGAACTGTCCATTTACGTCAATTTTGTAAATACCGGCCTTCACAAAGATTATTAAACTTTTTTTTGTTTATGGTAGCATTTCGATGTAAGAAGTAAATGATAAGCAGGCTGACTTCGCCCTTTCTTGGTTCGAAAAAGGCAATTTGCACAAAATCGCTGGAATATATCTTCAATGTTTTAGTTGTTTTCTAAGAGATTTGAGGATAGATTTTTTGTTTGATGGCTATCCAATGCTGTGAATTATATAAAACCCATATTTCTAAACCTTTTTAAGTTTTTAAATGCATCAAAAATGTGAAAATTCTGAAAATTCTGGCGTGGGATAGTCATCAATCGAAAGCCAATCTCATGATTAATATGCTTCAAAAACAAAAAAGACCACCTTTTCTTGTGAAGATTTTGCATATTTTGAGTATCGACATGTATTGACATGTATCGCACGATTCTTACTGCCTTTTTTAAATAAGTTTTTTTACTAATCAGAATTCAAAAATCCCGGTTTGATTGACGTTTCAAATGCCTACATCATTTTTTCGAATTCTCCACGGAGATAAAAGTGAAAGATTTTAATTCAAATCTTTTTTGAAACAAGAATTTTTTTTTTTAAATATTGAAACTCAAATATAATAATTAGTTTAACCCCTTATTTTTTTTGTAAATTTATTAGATAAGACAACTGGCTATCATATACTTTTTACAGTATTCAAAAAAGTAGAAAGGGAGGATGATTTTTGCTGATGAGTATATATGCGAAACTGAAATAGTTTTATTTCAATTTTTTCATAATCTCCTTAAGTCAGTATAAGTAACTCATTCTGTCAACTGACTTGGACATCACTCATGTCAATGAACTTACCAATTTACTCCTTTATGGTCACTCCTCGGTTTCAAATCCAGAAAATGAAATGATTTTGAATGCTACTCTTGATTACATCTCTCAAACTGGTCGGTTTTCATGAGTCTCCCTGCCTGAATCTATTATATGGTTATCATCACCCCCTCCCCTGCCCGGGCGCCTTTCTACTTTTATCCTTTCTTTTGTGCATCAGTTGGTGTTCGATAGTTAATCAGGCCACTGATTTGATTCCTTGTTTTTTTTATGTTATTTTTCTTTATTGCTATTGTATTTATGTTTGTCTTCTAAAACTTGTAAATAAAAAAAAAATAATAAAATTAACCAATCAGAAAAGAAATCCACGTTTTATAAATAATAGCCCATTTATTTTATATACCCTAATGAGATGTCTTTAAAAAATAAATTTATCAATTCTTTTTTTTCCTCAATGTTTTTTTAGTGAGAAAAAAATCGATAATATTTTTTTGTCTAAATATTTTATTAAAACATAAGTTCTATGATTTCAATCTTCTTGAAACTTTTAGTGGATCTTAGTATAACCCTCATGCGTATAAAAATTAAATTTAGTTGAAAGATAAAGCCTTTTTTAACAACAGAAAAACTTCTGTATTTCTATTAAATATGTCAATAAAATATGTAAATATTAGACAGGGCATACTTTTTGCAATTTTCAAAGTATATAAAAATTTTTTATTTTCATTTTACCGGTGTATCAGATAACAACAATAACCAACTCAGAAATGTTGTTTATAGAAAATAATTCAGCCTCGCCTGAAGGCTCGTTAGTTAACACTCATCTCGACTGAATTATTTATAATAACCAACATTTCATCGTTGGTTATTTGTATATTACTTGTTGTTGTTGTTGTGACCACTCCCTCTCACTTATAGCGGATGTTAGTATAACCCTCACGTTTAGTAGTAAAATTATGCCTTTTCTTAACAACAGAAAAACTTCTGTATTTCTATCTATTAAATATGTCAACAAAATATGTAAACATGGCGTATATTTTACAACTTTTAAAGAATATAAATCTCGTTTTATTTTATTTTTACTTATGCATCGGATAACAATAATAACCAACTCGCCTGACAGCTTGTTAGTTAACACTCATCACTGAATTTGATTATCTATAAAATCTTATTTACAGCTTTCATGAAAGAAAAAGAGAAGTCAGACATTAGATAATGATCGGATTTACCCTTTCCGGACCTTTATTTTCATTCATTTTGCATGATTAACCCTAGATATATTAGGTTCAAAAATTATACTTCTACAAAATGTACATTAAATAAATTGCTTATTATAATCTGTAGCAACTTGAAATTTAAAAAAATGATATGTAGAACTACTACGCATGTTTGATAAAAAACCATGATTATTTGCAAAAGCATTATTTTTCCTATGATAATACTTTATTCTTATGGGATTTCTCATTCTAAATCCTACAAAATACACAATACTTTTTTATGTATATTGTATATTTAGAGGGTCTTTTTCTAAATCATTGCATTTTCACAATAATTCATTGTGAGACTTTCTTGGCATTGAATTGTGTGCACTAATTACCATTACAAGTTATAAAATAACCTTCATTTTTTTATAAAATAACCTATTTCCTTAAAGTTACTTCACGTTGAAATGAGAATTCCTATTTTAAAATAATTAAGCAGGAAGCTCCTCAAAGGATTAATCTTTATGAAAACCATCTTTAAATCAGTTATTTTTGGTAAAGTTTGAAAATATAGAATAAAATAGAAAAAAAGGGATATTTAGAATTACTAATTTAAGTATAACTCTCCAAGTCTAATCTGTTGGGAATCTAGCTCTTTTAGATTTAAAATAGACAGTTCCTCTAAATATTGGTCCCAAATAACTTCCGTAATACGGTCTTATGGCTCATATATTATTGAGTTCTAAAATTCTCACCAGATCTGTAACCGAAGTTCGATATAATTTTTATTAAAATTGGTTACCACTAACCATAAAGATTTGAGAGATCTGTAATAAGTACTAATTCAGCTGTATTTCACATATTTTCCTTTTGTTTGGTATTTCTCTACTTTTATACTTTTGAAACTTATTATCTTCGCGTAACACCGTTGTCTTAACAACTTACAATATGTACAGTCTTATATTTCCTTTATTTGGACCCCGATCTTCCTCAATTGTCTTCACCTCTCAATATTAATTATCTCCTTTTATCCTCCTTGTATTTATTCCGATTCACCTTTATTTCTCCTTCACACACTTTAACTTAACTTTGTTTTTCTTAATGCCTCTAGTTCTCTCAACAGTGAATATTCTGGCCGGAAGCTACCCCCTGGGGGGGGGGGGTGGAATAAATAAGCTTTTCCCAAAACCTGGAAAACTTGGAAGAAATAAGCTCCTTTAAAAAATAAGCATAATTTTTAAGCATTTTTGTAGCATTTTTGGACATTTTTGGACATTTTTAGAGAAAACAAATAATTTGTGTGGTTTACCTAAAACAGTCCTTTTTCACATTTTTACCAATTTTACCTTAAATGCATGCATTGTGAAATTATTAGTCAGAAAAAACACTGCAAAACACCGCAAAAAACAGGACAAAAATAAGAGTGGGATTTTGGTGGCTGGGGAATAAATAAGCAATTTTGGCCAGAATATTCACCATTGTGTTCTCTGTTCTTTTTCTCTCTCTTTTTGAGCTATGTCACTCATCTCCTATCCGAGACATACTAACTAACAATCGAAAAACTCTCTTCTTTTATACAAAACTAGAACTATTTCATAAGTCAATGGAAGGATTTCTTACATCAAACATGATAAACATTTAACTTTAAGTTTTATTGAGGGTGTCTCTACCTCAGTAGCAACAGTTGAGCAAAAAGGTAGCAAATATATCATTTGTTTAAGTATATTAATATTTGATTTTATGAAAATATGTGTGTACATAATTCAAGCAACTAGACTAAAAGACAACATAGTGAAATAGCCAGAAAATAAAACAAAATAAAACAAAATAGAAAGTGAAAATAGAAATGAAAATAAGTCCAAACGTCCAATTATCCAAATGTCCAATTGTCCAAATAAAAGTCAATTATATAAGTATTTTCGCTTAAATACTTTGACAAAATCGAATATTGAATAGTTAAGTTAATTTCGTTGAGTTATCATGGAAGCATTTCATTTAACTACTTTTGGTATGTTGAATATTGTAAACTTCTTTGATTGGCTGAGGAAGCACTTTGTTCAAATGTTTTTTGTAAAGTTGAATCGAAGAACAACAGCTATAAAGATGTTTACCAGTTAGAAGCTGAATGGCCAGATAGAATTTATGTCTGCAGCCCGTCAAACATTGAAATCTAGACCCCTAAAACGCCCTCATCATCGACTGTTCAATTTCAGACCAATCTGTTCAGTTACGGACTAGTATTCTGAGATCCTATAACCACACTTAAGAACACACGACACATATGACCAAAACAGAAACAATTAGTATTTCATACTGATTTTCATTTTGATTTTCATATCCTGCGAATTTCTTGACATTAAGAAAGATTGTAAGTATTTCATATCCTTCGATTTACTTGACTGGGAAAGTATTTCAAATTCGATTTTATATTTCTATATTTCATTCTATATTTTATATTTCTGGGTCTATATTCTGACCCATATCCCACCCTACCCCAAAAAATAAAATATATGAATAGATAAATACCTGTAGATAGTAACATGTGGTGACATGGGTCGATCCATTCGTTTATTTTTCATCCAAAAACCTTCATCTGGAATTAATTTTCTTTCAGCATGTTTTGTACAGCTCGTTGACAGTGGTGCACTATAGAGAAAATGAATATTTTAAATTTATTTATGATCGAACAACAGCCTTTAGCCCCTATGTCCTCTTTGTACACATTATGCCCCCAATTTCTTAAAACTTAAAGGTATGCAGTGTTCCCTAAAAATAAGTGACTTAAAATTTATAAAAGTAATGACCATTTGGGGCTAAAATAGGGCAACTAGTTTTTATTTTTAGCAAAATGGCAGCTTTATAAACAATGTTATACAGGAATTAAGTTGAGTGGATCAATAGTGGAATCTTAATTGATTTTAGTTGATCTTGGTGATAAATATGGTCATAAATATGGTGATGTTAATGGCTGGTAATATTCCATCTAATACCACTTTAAGGAGGTACCTGATTGGCGGAATGCAGATTTAACATTATTAAGATATGAATTAATGGCTGTTGATTGGCCACAGGAATTAGAAAATCATGTATTGGAAAGTTGGGATATTGTTACGAGTGCTATTTTAGATGCTGAGGATAAATGTGTACCTAAGAAAAGACGTAGAATATCTAGACCAATTTGGATGCAAGAAAATATTATTTGAACCATAAGGAAGAAAGGTCGAAAACATACACTAAGTTAGGTTATGAGGAGTATTTGGGTTGAAAAAGAAATTTGAAAGGAAGTTAGCTAGAGAGGCAAAGCGAATCAGTGTGACCACTGAAAGATGGTGACATACTGTGGTTTCAGATAATACTGGTTTGGCCAATATGCAAAATAAATTTCTTGCTTCTGTTTTTACTACCGAGAGTCCAGTTGTTCACGAACCATAAAATATATCGACCAAGATAGACCGGGAGATCGACCGAGATCAGCCAGAATAGACTAAGATCGACTGGGATCAACCGAGATCGAACAAGATCGACCAGGATAGACCAAGATACCGGGATAGACAGATATCTACCAAGATCGACAGAGATCATCCAAGATCGTCCGGGATTGACGAATCGACAAAGATCATCCGGGATCGTCCAGGATCGACAATTCGTCCGAGATAGGTCGGAGATCAACCGGTCGATATTGGTCGATGTTACAGAAAAGTTGCTTGATGATATAAGTACTGATATTATTGCCAAGAAGGTCCAAGCTTTGAAACCTGCAGCAGCTCCTAGACCTGATAAGATTTGTTCTCATATTCTTATGGAGAATGTTGACATACTGTCTGTGTAATCCTCTTTCAATTGTTTTCCTACGTTCCATAGAGGAGGGAGTTGTTCAAGAGGATTGGCATTAAGTAAATGTTACACCGATTTTTAAACCAGGTTCTAAGATGTCTCCAGGTATAATTACCAACCCATTTCCCTTACATGTATAATCTGTAATATTAAAATCAATCATCAAAGACTGTATGGTCTCTCATCTTACATCCAACAACCTAATCGTTCTTTACAACATGGTTTGACATCACAGCGTCTAAAGTATGCTAAACAAATTTACTGGAGTACCTAATAACTTTGACAAGGCTGGTAGAAGGTCATAATATAGACATAATTTACTTGGACTTCGCAAAATCCTTTGATAAGGTCCCCCATCGAAGGCTTTTGCAGAAGATTGAGGAACACAGTATCTCAGGTAAAATTTGATATTGGATAAGAAGTGGGTTGTTGTCAACGTTCAGGCCTCAGATTGGGTCCCTTTAACATCAGGTGTCCCACACAAGGATTTGTTTTGGGCCCCATATGTTTCATCATCTTTATTAATGATTTAGTGAATGGATTTGTCTACAAATTTGCAGATGATATGAAGTATGCAACAAGGGTTATTTGTGATGATGCTGACAGAAATTATGCAGAATTCTATCAATAAACTTATGGAATGGACAGACCTTTGGAGCATGGAGTTGAAATGTAAAATAATGCATGTTGGTCATTCAAACCCTGGGTTCTGGCACACAATGCTAAGTAACGGATGAGAAAGACATTGGTGTAATGATCCATAATACATTAAAACTTTCTGTTTAATGTGCAAAGGCTGTCAAGAAAGCAAATAATGTTCTTGGTCAGATGAGTAGGTCTTTTTACTATCGTGATAAGGCCACTTAGATCAAATTATATAAAATGTATGTTAGGCCGCACTAGAGTTAGGTGATGCTGTACAAGTTTGGTGTTACTCAGTTATTTACAACATTTGAGAATCACGTGACATACAGCAAGATGCTCAATTTGTGGGGGGGACCTCCCCCCCACAAGAGCCACTGACAAATTCCGACAGTCAGAATTTGTCGGAATTTGTCAGCAGATCTCATGGGGGGACATTTAGCAAAAGTACACACCCCTTTGGAACTACGAAGAAATTGTTTTGTGTGGATAATTGGAATCGACTCCCTAGTTGCATGCAAAGTATTGCAACTATTAATCAATTCGAAGATCTCTATGATAAATATCAACACAGTGACTTATTTAATTATCAATACAATTGATCAAATCCTTTTTGTTTAACTAGTCACAAATGTGATGGTAAGCTCATCCTGTTTTGGTTGCAATTTACTTGGCTGAGCTTCAAAATTTTGCAGCTCGATAAGTAACATCTGACAACATACCTGGCCAAGTTTGATGACATTAGCACAAAAATACACATATTTATGGGCACTCAAAGTAAGCCACATTTTAACCTACATTACCCCCATACACATGGTTTGTTTACATCCCATAAAATCCATTCAAGTTCAAGTTCAATAATAAAACTAGGATAAGACGCTCCTATACAACAATCATGAATAGTTACTTCTGATCTAGTAATTTTCTTTTGTTTTTTAGTAAAATAGATATAATCTGCTCTCTTTTTGATATGCCATGGTTACGTCTTTCGCCACAATGATTATATTTGCCTTTGTAAAGTGAGTCTTTTATTTCGTATTTTGGTGACGAAAGACAAATCAGGGATCATGGGATTTTAAACGAGCGTATTACCTTTAAAGTTGGAAACACTGCAGAATTATAAGCATTATAAGTATTATATGCATTGGATGGATTAATAATGGATAAACGAAGACTTAGGCCATGATACAATGTTCAAAAACGTGAAGTTCTAATAATTTTCTGAGAAACAAAATCACACAAATTTTGAGAGAAATATGGTACAAGATAAATCTTATAATTTGAGCTAAATCATAAAATTTTTAATGAGCGCAACCTTCTTTGTAGTCTGCGATAAACAAGTTTATTTTGATGTCAATGTGACAAAAATTACAGAAAATATTTTTTTCATGTTCATTTTTCAGATGGAAGAACGAGTTCTATATTTTTCCTGATCACATTATTTAGGCGTCTTTGACATCTTTGCCAGGTGCCAATACTTTTGAGACAGACATTAGTACCCCTGATATTAGATCTCCAAAATATGTCCTATAGAAAGTCTGGGAAATTTTGTCATAGTTCACTAGTTTGAGATAAAATCATCATGATGATACATACCAAAATTGTTTAGCCAGATGTTGTGAGGAGACTTGTAAAATAAGAGAATTCTTCCCAATTCTTGAAGTCAACCTAAAAAGTAAGCAACACAATATTTACAAATTATTAAGGAATAGAGCCAAAAATCAAAAATTAAAATAAAATTAATAAAGTATGTAGTCCAGTGGTAAGAATTATCGGGAAGAAAATTTCATGAATCAAAAAAAAAATTGATAGTAATGCATTAAATAAAAAAATTGTCAACTAGGAAAATGGAAAATGGTTTTCAAGGTTACATTGAAAAAAAAAGTCACCATGTCTGTTTTAAAGGTTTTCAAGGCTTTCAAGATATGCTCCCCCCCCCCCCCGGTGTTTG